>JARVGP010001248.1:0-18711 GCA_029876185.1 Mansonella ozzardi
TTATTATTATTATTATTATTATTATTATTATTATTATTATTATTATTATTGTCATAGTTATCATAGTTATTATTCTCATTATTATTTTTACTGCTATTGTTATTATTCATTATCATAATTATATTAGTGATGATAATTTTGTTAATCCACTAAGAATTGCTTGTGTTCTAAATCAATGGGAAATTTTGTAGATTGACTATATCTTAGTGGGAGGTGATTATGAATCACATGCGGATTGGACATATACCAGACACAATCATTTGAAAACGATCCGGAATATTTCAACAGTTTTACACAACTGTTTCCCGAATACACCAATTTACTGGACATTAGGCAATCATGAAGGTGTTCCAGTTGATAGGTTTTATTTTTGTTTTTTTTTCAGAAATTTTACTAAATTAAGCAGTACAAGAAATATATGTAATGGAAATGATTTTTTAAAAAAAAAAAACTTTAGAAATTAATTGATTTTTAATCGATTTTCTTTTTTAAAATAAAATTTTTCCTTTTTTGTTAATAAAATTCAGCAAAAAATGAACAAATGATTTTTTGTGGCTAAAATTAAAACTTAATTGAAAATGGAATGGAATTTTAAATGCGCAATGAAGGCAAATGAGAAAAAAAGAGAATGGTAATAAAATTGGAACGAATTAAATTTCCATTTAATTTAAAAGATTGATTAAAATTACAAATTTACAGTTTTGCACCGCATTATATCCCGGAGAAATATCGCCCACAGTGGTTGTACGATGAATTGGTGCAATTGCAAAAACCGTTGCTTGATAAAAAAGCAATTGAAAGTATTAAGTAGTAGGGTTTTGAATTTAATAAAATTTAACATTTCAATTACAAACTTTAAAAAAAAGCAAACAAACAAATTGCTACTACCAATTTCTAGTCATGGCAGCTACTCGGTACAACTTCATCCAGGATTAAGACTGATATCATTAAATAGTGGTTACTGCGAAACTTTCAATCTGTAAGTGTAATTTATTTTGTTATATATTAAATTGTATACATGATTATTAAAATCAATGACTTACTCTTGGAATCATTGAAATTACGATCCAAATATATTTATGATTCTCACAATAATTTTAGAATAATGATAATTAATAGCAATTATTATGATAATTATAGTTGTTATTAATATGTTCATTTCGATTTTTATGCAAACGTCAAATATTTGTGGTATTATTTTTGCTAAATTATTAGCAAAATTAACAAATTCATCTTAGTTGGGTGCGTATAAATGAAACAGATCCGGATGGTGTATTAAGTTGGCTTGTTACGGAACTTAAACAAGCTGAGCATGACGGCCAATATGTGCATATCTTATCACATATACCGCCCGGTGATAATGAATGTATCGAAAGTTGGGCCAGAAATTATTACAAAATTATAGCAAGGTTTTTTTTTTTTAATTTGCTATTTGTTCATTTATTTATTTCTTTTTGGCTAATTGCTTATTTGTTTTTTGTTGCATCCTTCGTTATTTTCTCTATATATTTTATAAAATTTCCTGACTTTTTGAAATTTAATTATTTTTCCACAAAATTCCATCTTTCATACTTTTTGAAATTTTAATTTTGTATTTTATTTCAATTTTTTCAAATTATAATTTAGTTTTGCATTTTTTTCTTGAAATTTCAATAAACCTTATTTTGCCAAAATATAACTAAATTTTAATTTTGCACGTTAAAATTTTTGCAGATTTTCAAAAACTATCCAAGCTCAATTTTTTGGCCACATTCATGTGGATAGTTTTACAGTATTCTATGAAAATATGAATGATGACGCATCAAAACCAATCAGCGTACTCTATGCAACACCAAGCGTGACAACATTCAAATACCTTAATCCAGCATTTCGAATTTATGAAATTGAACCTGGCAAAAACTATGTTCGTAAAAATTTTAAGAAAAACAAATTGTTTTTTTTTTTCTTTTAATTTTTCAAATTTTAATTTTTTATTTGTTCTCTTTAAAATTCCTTCTATTAATGATACTTTTCTTCATTTCTAATTAATTAAAAATATTTTTTTACTAAATAGTTTTTCAGCGTGTGCTTAATTTTCATACTTATTTCCTAAATCTCACCAAAATTGGATTGAATATTACACCACCAACATGGGAATTGCTCTATTCAGCAAAGGTATAATGTTGTTAAAATTACTGTAAATTAAATTGTAAATTTAATCAGATCAAATTTTGAATTTATTTAATTGAAATGAAAGCATTCAAAAAAGATAATCATTTATTCCAATAATAATTCCATTTGAAAAATTAATTTTCACAGGAGGAATATGGCTTAAATGATTTGAGCCCAACAAGCTGGGATCATTTAATCAATAGAATTATTTATGAGAAGTCAACCTATGATCAATTTATCAGGTACCAAATTTATTAATGTCAATTAAACTACTAATCAGTAATTTCGAAATGAATTCATGAACGATTATTCATTTATCTTTCAATGAAGTTTATATATTAGCTTATATAATTACTTTAATAAATTTATTTAATTTTAAATTCAAAATTGCTCAATTAATGAAAAAACTTGAAAAAAGCATTTCATTTTGAATTTATTTGATTTATCTATTTCAAATTTATTTAGTTCACTTGTTGCAAAAAAAAGGAGAAAATCGAATTTCGAAATAAAATTTAATACTGTGACAATTTTTTAATTAGAACTTATAAATCAGTTTATTTATTTAAAGAATAAAAACATTTCGTTTACCTTTTATAATTTATTGATTTCTTCTTTACTTTTTAATAAATGTTCAATTATAATAATTTATTAATTTTTTTAGCTTTATTTTTAAAAATAAAAAGTTAATGAATTCGAATTTCAAATTTCTTTTTTTTTCTAAAAGAATTCTTTTTGTAGAAATAGTAATCGCCGTGATAATTTTATTTGTGAGGGAGAATGCCGCTTTGAAACGCTGTGCTATTTGCGTAAAGGACATCATAATATAACACTGTGTAATCATCTACCATCTTATCGCTATCATAATAATAAGCCAAAATCGTTTAAATCAACTGGAATTAATGGTAACATTGGAAAAACAACAATTTCCGTAACCAAACAACAGCAACATCATCAAGAACAGTATGCGGAACTTCTCGTGTTACTGAAGAAAAAATTACGATCATATATTATGAGAAGATTTCTTCAGTTATTTGTATTTCCCACAAATTAAATGGGTTTAATAAAAATTTTGAAATTGCTAATAATTTCATGTATTCATAATTACTATTATCAAGCTGTAATCACTATAGCATCACTTTTCATTTATTTTTTTCCATCCTTGATCCTTTTTACTTTTGCTTGATAACTTTTTTAAAAAAAGTTACCCCATCTTAAACTTTCTATAAAATTTGTAAATTTTTTTAAAATCTTTTTTTTCAAAACGAACGAAAGCCACTAATGAGCAAAAATTATTAATTACAAAAAAGAAAAAAAACGAGTAGAAGTAAACTTAGTAAACTTGAAATACAGAATTTTTGTACACAAATGTTTAATTAACCTTAAAAATTATCCCTAAATTAGTAGTAAAATCAAAATTTAAAAAATTGTCAATAAACTAAATATATATATTGAAATATATATATATATATATATATTATATTTCTCTATATGTTAAGTGAATAAAATCTTGAAATACTTCAAACCTGGAATATACGTATATTTTTGAAATATATGTCGATATGAGGTAGGGAAATTCTTTTTTTAGATGAAATGAATTTCAGGGAATCTAAAAAAGACAAAGGAAGGAAACAATAAAATTAAAATTATAATTTCAAAAATTATTTTTAAATTTGATAAAATTATGGTTGAGTACTAAATACATCAAATTAAGCAGTGAAATTTATGACCAATTGAAAATTATTGGTAAATTAATAAAATTATAATTCCTGAAAATTTTTTTCAAACTAAATAAATTACCTTAATAAATAAATATTTTCCCAAATTATAAAAATCATAAAAAAAATGTTGATAAAAAAATTTATAACAAGGCTATAAATTTAATAAACTTGCTGATGAATCATTTAATATTTTTTGATGTTTTTAAAAAGCAAATTAGTAATTTATTTTTGCATGTAATTTTATAATTTAATTCACTGGAAGTGTGTTTCACTCCGAATTTTATGCTATTTTAAAATCAATACAAATTATCGTTGTAATATGAATGAAAGAGAGGGAAAGAGAGAGGAAAAGAAAGAAAGAAAACGAGTAATAACAGAAAATATTTTCATTGTCATTCCAAAAATTTTTTTTTTAAAACGCATTTTGTTGATTTCATTATCAGTCAGTAGCTTGTGTTAATAGTTTTATTCGTATGTTTATTAAAAAATAGCATTTAGCATGATTTATCAGCAAATTTATTAAATTAATAAATTATCTCATCATATAAAAACATTTAGCATATTATAATAATGATAACAATTTGACGATAACAGTTCGACAGTACTGGTTATTTGCTATTTTCTGTTGATAATAAATGATAAATGTATATTTCTTTCGATAGTGAATGATAATTATCAGTATCATGTATGCAAAATTCTTTTTTCTATGATAATAATCACTATAATGCATGCAAAACTCTATACTCTGTGATAACAATCATCATCATACATGAAAAATTCTTTTCTCTCTGACAATAATCATTATTATGCAAAAATTCTTTCCTCTATGACAGTAATCACTATCATTGCATGAAAAATTCTTTTCTCTACTGATGATAATTTCTATTATGCATGCAAAATTCTTTTCTCTATGATAATAAAATCACTATTATTTCGGTGATTTTGTTTGATCACTCAAATGTTAGTTTGTTATTTCTACTTTAAATGCAATTTAATGGACAATGAAAAATGATTTTTAGTCGACAGAAAAAAAGAAAGAAAGGAAAGAAAACAACTCCCAGTTGATCATTTTTCAAATTTTAAATGTCTTTTATGTGAATTCATTTTTTTACTTAGCCTTTCCATATTGTAGCAATAGATGTCGTAACAACAACTGTTATTGGCTATAACAATTTACCGTTGTTGTTGTTATTATTGTCGTTTTTGGTTATTGCTACCATACTAATCAAATACTTTCCATTTTTCTTCCAACAAACGAATTGACAAGCAAAAAAAAAGTGATGAAAGAGAACAATAATGAAAAGGGCAAAAAAAAAAATTCAAGAAATGGAGCGACACTTTTAATCGTTAAATGACACTCATTTTGATCGTACAATGACATTTATTTTCTACAGTATGTACTAAGTCTTAGTGATCGAGATTTCACAATTCTTACTATCTTGGATTTGGAAAAAAACCGACTTTACCATATGGAAGTTTATTGTTATTAATTACTTTGTAGTTATTAATTACTGTTACTATTGTTATTATTATTATTATCATTATTATTATTGCTATTAATTATTATTATTATTATTGTCATTATGAATGTTATTATCATAAATACATATGTTCTGCAAATATTTCTGAATATATTGATATAAACAATGATTTCACGTGTTGCGATTTTTTTTTCATGTTATGATATGATCTATTTGAAGATAACAAATTTCCTATCATACATTGTTCAGAGTGTACAGATGTCAAAGTATGAAGTTCATAGTACCTAACAGGTAGGAATACTTTCATGAATTGATTAATCAATTTTTCAATCGATATGTTAGGCTGTTTTCGTAAATATTTTACAGCAATCTTTGCTTCATTAAAATCACAACATTTTTTTTCTTATACTCTTTCAGTAAAAAGGTCTCAACTGGTGTTTATTCAATCAATCGTATCCAATCTTTAGGCAATTAATACCGTCTCTGCCTTTCATGCTATTAGCATATTCACGCTTCACATAAATAGCTTCACGTAAACTTCACGTAAATATCCGTATTTTACACATCATGCAAATAGCGCATCTGCTCTCTCTACTTAACCATATCTACTACTTCTTAAGCAATGAACTTATACTACTCCTTACTTAATTATCTGTATACTTTTTATACTTTTTACACAAGTGGTCGTGTCTGTTCTACATTAATTAATCATATCTACTATTCAAGCAGTTACTCGTCATATTTACTCTTTATTATGTTAGCTATATTACTTTAACGATATCATCGATAGACAGAATATTAAAAATGATGAATATGTGATTGCTTTATGCAAAAATAACAAAATATTTTAGTAAACTATTATTGAGATAATCAAGTTAAAGATATTGTAAAATATAATTGGTCGATTGATTGATTGATACTAGCATATCATGATTATAAATCGAAATCTCATTATTATTTCAATTTAATTTCATAACACATTCGAACAGAAAAAAATTGGAAATAAAAGGAAGGAAGATACTGATTGATATACTGGTGACAATTTTCAAATGCAATTATCATTCAGTGAAATAATAAAAATTTCCAATTTTCTCTCTCTATTCTATTTCCTTTTTTTCCTTGCAAGTATTTAACATCGATCAATATCTTTGTTCCTTTTATTAAAATAATTAATTGGCATAAATTTCCCGAAAACAGTTCGAATCAAATTTTTAGCAAATGAAAAAGAAATCATTATTCAAGTTTTAAATTTCTAAATGGAATTTAATTTGAGATCAAAAACGAATGTCATTTTGCAATAATGTCAGTTATTTATGTTAAAAAAAAGTGAAAAAAAAAAAAAAACGAAACAATCGAAAATAGTCAAAGTATGAAATTGAAAACTGGAATTGAAATAAGTCTTATTTGAAATTGAAGGTAGTATTAAACTGGAATTGGGATTAGTATTAAATTTGAATTGAAATTTGTACCAAACTAGAATTAAAATTACTATTAAAATAATTGATTTTGTATTTTCAGGTTTTTTTTCTTCATTTTTTGAGTTATGAAAAGAGAAGCAAAAACAATTATAATCGATATTTGATTTTATCTCAATAAAAAAGAAGTAGAATGTATTGAATGTTTATAACAATGAAGTATATAACAATTTTATTGCTGTAAACGTTGATGAGAAATTCAATCACATATGGATTGTTTTGATGACAATTACTGGAGTGAAAAATAATAGTTCAGATGAAATTAGGGTCAAATTTCAAATGATGAAAACAAATTTTTATTTTTAGCAGTCATAATTACCCAATTATTTTTTGTTGATAATTTCGAGTTTAATTTTCCGCACTTCAATTGCAATAATTTTAGATGAAAATGTGTTATTTTTGAGTATTATTTAGATACGAAATGATTTTTCAAAATTACACATCAGCTGCATTATCGAAAAAACATACTTCGTAACACATAAAGACTCCGCATACCTTGTTTCTGTCAATCCGCAAATATCTTGTATTCGTCGGTCCGCACACCTTGTATCTGTAATCCACATTTATCGCATCACTCCGCATATTTCATGCCAATCATTCCGCATATCTTGCATCCATTATTCCGCAAATATATTTCCCATTTCGTTTATTTCAGCGATAGGATGATTTCTATCTTTCATTACAACATTTGACGACATCTGGAGTTTAATATCAATTCTAAAATTCCAATTAAAAGGATATTATCGATCAGTGGAAAGATTACCAGTTAGTTAAATCCAATACGGGAAGTTTTATTCGCAAATAACGATGGAGAACATAGAAAATGTCACCAATTCATTTTATTCACTTGAAAATGCTGATCAAGTTTTGGCTGAATTTGGTAATTATTTGCATTTTAATTTTCAATAAATCTCAAATGAAATATTAAAGAAATTAAAGGAGTCTTAAAATTTTTGTCAAATAAATTTGACAAAAATTTGACAATTTCTTTAATTTCCTCAAAGAAATTTTTTTTTTTGTTTTATAAACAAAATCTTCATGATTAATTTAAAGTAAGAAAAAAAAAAATGAAAAAAATGAAATTAATTCACTTACTGTCTATCGTTTAAATTTTATTGGAAATTGATAAGCATAAAATTTAAGTTTTCTCCGGCAACAGCAAAATCAAAAGAAAAAAAAAATGAAAATGAAAAATAAAAAAGAGAAAAAGCTGAAATGAGTAGCAAATGAATTTTCCCCGAATTTTTCTTATCTAATTTTTCTTCCTTAAATTTCAATAAATTTAAAAATTTTTTCTTTTCTTTATGACTGAAATTTTCAGGTAGTTGTCAGCGATATATTTTATTGATTACAACTTTGTTATCAATTAATTGGGCGATTGTTTCAATGCCAGTAATGCATGGTACATTTATTATTGATGATGAATGTTTTCAACAAAATACAAGCCTTGATGTCAATGCAAACAATATAAATGTATGCAGGGAAAATTCTCAATCAATAACACCAATCTCTGAGGTATTATTATACATTAAATAAGATAATACATTATTGTCATATAA
The DNA here is from genome assembly GCA_029876185.1 of Mansonella ozzardi. Classification (NCBI taxonomy): domain Eukaryota; kingdom Metazoa; phylum Nematoda; class Chromadorea; order Rhabditida; family Onchocercidae; genus Mansonella; species Mansonella ozzardi. The sequence continues at coordinate 8,385 of JARVGP010001248.1, forward strand.
TATATATAATTTTTTTTTTTGCTAATTATAAACCATTTGCCATATAATATAAAATTTTATTGATACTTATAAAATTTCATAATATTGATACTATAAAATTTTATGATATTGATATTGTAAACTTTTACAGTAATGATAGTGTAGGATTTTATGGTACTATAAGATTTTATGATACTGTGAACTTTGATGATATACTATAAAATACTGTAAAAATTTACTGCAAAATTATGCTGTAAAATTTTTTTTCTAATATTGTAAAATTTAATATTGCTTACGTAGATATTACAAAAAAATAAAACCGTTTCAAGTAAATAAGTATCATAAGTATATTTTGTTTAATTGATTTTCCGATATCATTTTATATAAATACAATATGATATCATCCTAAAACAATATTTGATATTAATCTGTGCAAATATTGCCACCGTTTATCATTATTAACTGCTAGTACTCTTTATGCAGATATATGATATAAAACAAATTGATAACGAGTAATATCATTTTTACTTTCATATATGCTTCTCTGAATTTGCAGTTTAATTTGTACGGTAATCAGCGATATCTATTAGAATGGACAACTTCATCATTCATGCTAGGTAATATGATTGGTGCTAGCACACTTGCATACTTATCAGATAAGTAAGTTAAAATTATTTTGAATAAAAAAAAATTGTTCATCGTAAAATTTAGTTTGTACAAAAATAGAAATACATTTTTTTTTTGAAATAAAATTATTCTAACTTTAACTTTTACTTATATTATCAGTAAAATTAAATAAAATGAAATTCTGAAATTCATTCAAACATTATTATGCTTTATACTTTTTAAATCAATTTCTATAATTCAATAAATTTTATTGTTCGTTTTCTCTTTTTATTTCCAGAATTGGACGACGTCCAGTGTTAATTTCTAGCCTGCTATCACTTGGACTTGTTGGCTTATTAACATCATTTACTCAAAATATTTTCACATTTTTTGCTGGACGTTTTTTACAAGGTTTTTGCACACCTGTTAGTCTTTTAAAAAATATTTTTTTTTCCATTTTTTTTTTGTTGAAATTTTTTGATAAGATGAAAATGATGCTAATCAAGATTTTAAAAATTTTGAAATAAAAAAAAGTATAAGTGTAATAAGAAATTAAAATTGTGACATCAATGTGTGTTACCTTTTAAAGTTAAAATCGTCAATTGTTTCTTTTCGTTTTCTTACTTATTCTTTTAATTATTTGTTAACCGTTTTTTTCCATAGGGTGTATTATTGGTCAGTTGGGTGTTAAGCTATGAAATTGTACCAGTTGGCTTACGTGGTTTTGTCACTCTGATATATGGTGTAATGTGGGTGATTGGTTTTTGTGCGACAGCAGCGCTTGTCTATTTCATCGCTAATTGGCGTTGGTCAATGTTTGCGTATTCGGTACCATCAGTAGTTCTCGCCGCTCTATACTTTTTGTTAGCTGATTTTTTTTTTAAACTTTTATTGGAAGAAAAAGAAGGAAGATTTTTGAAGTTTTCTAAAATTTGAAGAAGTGTTTGAAATGTCTTCAAAGTATTTAATGAAAAATTTTTTCTTTTTTTTAAATAAATGACATCAGTTATAGTATTATTCCGGAAAGCCTTCATTTCTTGATAGCAAATGGACGAAAGCAAAGAGCTGCGAAATGGATCCGGAATGCGGAAAGATATGGAAAAGTTTTGCATAAAAGAAATGTAGATATGATGGTGGAATTGTTAGAGAATACTGATTCGGATAGAAATGTGCGCGAGAGCAAAACGGAAATAGCGGCAGATTTGAGGTTTGATAATCCCATAGCCTATATCGACATCGATATATCGAATAATAACAATGATAATTTGATAATAATGAAAGTAATGGTAATAATAATAGCAATTGCTATCATAAGGATAGTAATGATAATAACAATAATAGTAATGATATCAATAATAACAATAATAATTTGATAATAATGAAAGTAATATTAATGCATTATAATGATATTAACAATAATAAAGAACAATAAAACCAGCGTTAATAATAACAATAACAATAACAATAATAATAATGACAATAGCAGAATGATAATGATAAAACAAAATAATGGTAATAATAATAATAACTATGATAATAATAATAATTGGTAATAATAATAATCATGACAATAATAACTAATCATAATAATAATAGTAATCATTATAATGGCAATATCAGCAACAGTAATAAAAATAACAACAGTTAAATAAAAAACTATAGTTTCAGATCATCATTATTAGAACAATTAATGGAGCATAAAATTTTTTGCGTTTATACATTCATCTTAATTTTTCTTTGGTAAGTATTACCTTTCAAAATAATTTACGATTTTGCTAAAAAATATTTTATTCAAAGTAATAGCAGTTTCAAATCATAAGTTATATTTATCAATCAAAATTTTAAATTTCATTTTTTAAAAATAATTCATGAAACTATTAGTTTAATAATTTTTTTTTTTTAATAAATTTCTACTTACTTTTTTTTTCATTTATTTTCGAACGCAAATATCCCTGAAAATAATGCTATCATTTGAGGACCAGTGATACGTTTCTTTATTATGGCTTATCGAATTACAGTGTTCGTTTACCAGGAAATAAATATTGGAATTATATATTATCAGGTTTGGCTGAGTTACCGGCATATGTTATTATACCGTATGCCCTTGAAAAGTAATTTATGGATTTTTGAGAAATTTTTTTCCGTTTTTTTTTTCTCTTTTTTATTTTATATTTTGTTTTCATCAATGCAATAAATGTGAATTTGATTACTTTATCATGCAAGCAAACATCCAAAATTAGACATTGGGGCAGAAAATTAGAAGAAAATATCGTAATTAATTTTTTAAGACGGAAAATTTAGCAATTTATAGATGTGCCAAAGAGTGTCGTATTCGTTGATACATGCAATCAAAAATAACTAAATTTTGTACATTTGTATATTTTTATATATACCTATATTTCCATCAAACATATATATATATAAGGTATATACACACATACATACATAATTGTAGTGTTTTGTACATATATATACATACAAATACACATATACATACGTAATTGTAGTGATCAAATCAAATTGTCAATTCTCAAAATCACGCATACACACGTACACAAATAAATTATACTAATTTGATTTAATTTAAAATTTTGAAACTGAAAATAAATTATAGATTTGGACGCAAACAAATTGTGGCATATATGCATTTTCTTATTGGAATAACACATATAGCTCTCATATTTGTATCAGAAAGCAAGTTTTTTTTTTTGTTTTTAAATTTATTACCAATGTTTCGTCGTAATTGTGATTAATAAAATAAATGTCGAAAATTAGTTATCCATATACAATCATAATAATTGAAAAATGAAACAATGAAATGACTTTTTATTTGAGGACTGATTATTTGTAGTATTAAAGCACAGATTACTTATTTCAGTGTAGAATTAGAATGTTGTGTGAAATCAAGGCTTTGATTAGAATTAAGACATTCATTATTTATTTTAATGCAAAATTAAAACATTAATCGCTTCGATGTCATTGCAAAATTAATTATTATTTATCAGTGTAAATAAACAAGAAACAAAAGCTAGGAATTTAATTAGCTAATTGTAATCAACAAAATGGATATTGAAAGTTAATATTCATAATTCTTAATAAATAAATATCGCAATTGATAAATGAATTACTGTACTAATTTTTATTTCAATGTAGAATTAAGTCATTCATTATTTATTTTAGTGCAAAATTGAAGCATTGCTTAATTGTTCCAATACTGTGTTTATCAATGTGAATATCGTAAAAAATTAAGATAGTTATATTCGAGAAATAGTTACGTTTGAGAAGGAACAGATTTAACTTTTTATAAGAGTGCATATCAGATATTTCAACAGTTGTTTAAAAAAATCATCAAATGTACATAAATTGTCCTTGTATAATAATTAAACTATTACAAATATTTTAATTAATAGATTGAATGATGATGATATTGATAAATGTCCTTCTCACTTGCTTCACAGATATTTTAACTTAGAATAATTTATCCTAAAAATTTATATTATTTCAAAAAAAAACTGTTTATCAAATAAAGTAAAAGTTTTTTTCAGGCTTCATTTGGCTTTCAACATCATGTTGGCTTATATCGAAATTTGGCATTTCCTCATCATTTATGTGTATTTATGTTTATGGGAGTGAGATATTTCCAACAACAATTCGCAATGCATGCTTAGGTCTGTGTGCTATAGTTGCTCGATTTGGTGGTGTTATTGCACCATATGTTAATGTTTTGGTATGTTTGTAAAAAAACAAATTTCTTAATTTTTCAAATTTCATTTCATTTTTTAAAAAAAAATTTTAATAATAAATTTCAATTCAAATATTTTTTTTACTTTTGAAATCATCCTGAAATAACAAATGTATTAATAAGACTGATAGTAAGCAACAGTAATATCTAATTCATCAATCTTTTACTTAGGAATATTAATTACAGTATTGTTTATAGTCTATCAAAAAGACAACAAAAAATAAAATGAATAATAGAATTTTCGGCATAAAAAAAGAATTAATTAAACTGTTTTTCTAATTTTATTAATTAATTAGTTTTTACTTTTTAGATTGTAATTTAAATTTAGTGAAAAGAAAGTAAAAAACTAGTCGGAAAAAATTTTCATTTTCAAAAAAAATTTGGCTATTTTATTTTAGTATACTTATTTTTTGATATAATTATAATTGTACTAAATACAACTACGCCACATTATAAATTATTTCAATTAGAAATTATACTCTTAGCAAAATTTCATTATGAAGATATTTTATTTTACTGAGATCATACATTATATCATAAATCATTACATTCCTAATCATTCTATATTCTTATATTTCTTTGTAGTTTTTTTTTTTAACCTTTATTTTAATAATTTGGAATTTTCAGGGTAAAGTGCATACCTTATTACCAATCATTCTCTTTGGAACAATAGCCATAATTGCCGGAATTTCGACATGCATTCTACCGGAAACCAAAAAATGTATACTACCATCTTCATTGGATGAAACAGTACAGATCAAATATTCGTCAAATCATCAATAACATAATCGAAAAACTGTGAATCTACCAACAACAACCTCACTATCAGTTTTAATCAATTTGATTCACAAATAAGCTTACCAAATAATTGAATTAAATTCAAATTCACAGAAATGATTAATGTATGCTAAAAATAATTGGTAATAAAATAATCATAAAAAGAAAAAGCAAAAAAGTAATGATGTAATTCATGATCAGTCATAATTCATATTATGGAATTACTTTGTTATGTTTTATAACCGGAACAATTTGGAAAGTTCAGATTCGGAAAGTCCCGATTGTTCCGGTAAACCTCAGCTATCTTTTTTTTTGCATGGATATCCATGCATTCCTTACTTTGTCTTTGAATCCAATAAAACCTAAAAATGTGCAACAGTCGAAATGATTTCCTAATCAAAATTCCAGCAAATTCAAAAAAAAAAATTTCAAATAATTTTAAAATGTTAAAATTTTTAAAATCCTTTAAAAATACTAATTCTTTTCAAAACTTTCAAATATTTTCAAATGATAAGAAATGAAAAAGTAACTTATTACTTTTTTTTTATCCAAAAATACAAGTACACAGAGACGTTTGTTATCCAATTTGATCCCTTCCATCCAGGAATGCTATTACACCGATTCAATTCTCATGGTCCTTCTATGACTTCTTCTTTTTGCACATTATCATACTTGGAGGATTATATTTGCTCATGCTTTTGCCTGACAAAACGGTTTATAATTCTGTTCCAGGATTATCCAGGTCTACTCTAAAGCTATCATTGAACAGTTCAATTCACTCGTAATAAACATATAATTTCGTTAATACATTCTAAAAATTCAATGTAGAATAGAAAAAACAAAAAACAACAATTTGAAGTTTGAATGTTTATAATAAAACAAGAAATATTTTAATTCAAATATGACAATAAAATTAGAGAGATAGAATAAATAGCTGAAACAAAAGTACAATCAATCTTATTTTCTTTTTCTCGCTCTTCTTTCTAGTTCAAATTAATCATTAATTCCCATAAGACAAACAACTTTTATTTTATTAGGTAAAAAAACGATTGATTAAATTTGATTCAATTAATTATCCATGTTAGAAATAAATTCATATTGAAATTTATTGATATTTACCAATAATTTGTTAATATCTGATTATAATTAATGAATAAATCAGAGTGAATTTAAATAATTATCTTCAAATAAAGTGTAATCTGTTATTAATTAACAAATGATCTATTGGTTAGTGTTGATAACAATTAATGAATGAATCATAATGGAGAGTAATCTGAAAGAGAGAATATTGTTCTTGAAAAAAGATTATTTAATCAGTCATCAAACTATAGCTGTCTCGAAATTGGAGCGTTGAAAATTGAATTAACGGTTCGGAATAACCGAAAAATACAAACAGAAAATTGGCAAATTCTGGCCCATGATTTTGAACCGCTTGGCTTACATAAATTGTTCGACAACTGGAGCAAAAATATACCAGTACTCGATGCGAATATGTACTTGATGACATAATAACGTTATATGTGAATGATTTTGAAACTGACAAGGTAACAAAGTCAAATAATATTTGCATGTATTCGTCAAACAAACTAATTATTTTAGTTAAAATATTTTGATAGATAAACAGTTGAAAGTATATGTGTTTTAAAATATTTTTCTTCAAATTTTAAGCTTTTTTTGCTACTTTAAGCATCATTATTAGGAAATCAAAAGAAGTATGAAGATTTTTTTCTTCAAACGTTTAAACAGGTGTCTGCAAGTTTTTTAACGGAGAAAAAGATTGATTAGCGTAATTTTTTCAGAGCTACAAAAATGACATTATTCATTCAAGCAACTAGTTCCTTGATAAAATTAAATTATACTTTTAAATTTGGATTCAATTATGAAAAAACAAAATAAATTCGTCAATGAACAGTATAAAGCATCGTTTCTGCGCCACGCAAGTAAAGAATGAATATGATAATGGAATAGAACAAGTGAAAGAGAATGATATCAAATAAAATTTTAAGACAGCCATGAATTTCCAATTTTCAAGTCATTAAACGATATGGTAATGAACAATCAAAATTTTCATTGGTAGAAAATTTGCATGCAATCTAGCTTGGATAAAATGATTTTGTTCTTTCTGAACATCAGTTATCACTTGCATTTTTCATTGCAAAAGATACAGAGGCAATTCGAGATTTCAGCAATATAGACATCTGGTTGGTTTACTTTATCAATGTAAGCCAATTTCTTACACTTTCTTTTAACGATGATACTATTCGACTATTAGCACTAATAGTGCAACATTAATTACAGGTTAATATCTGCAATTTCAAGCTTGACCGAGAATCCTTAGTCCTGAGGGCTATTTTAGTTATTTAAGGAAGACAAAAAGCTCGATATGATCCATATCTAACTAAATTCAAATAACATATGAGGCATTCCTGTGTTCTGGTGGAATGGTAGTAGTTACATTGATGACTGCGGTGACAGGAAATGTTTTTGAAACTGAAGCCACAAAGTCTTTATGTAGAATTGTGATAACGGGAACAATGCTATGTCATAATAAGGCAGCTTATGCAGTACTACTCAATTCTTTTGAGGAAGTTAAATGCAAGTTCCTTGTCTTAAAAAACTTTATTTAAAAGTTTCAAGAGATATTTGCACTTTTCACATGACATTCTGTCGTTTTTTTTCCGTTTTGATTTATTAATAGAAATTATTAAGTCCTTCCGTATGACAATTTTCTTCAACATAATCATGCATCATTTTCATTCACATATATCAGTTTGCTGGACGTTACTCTTTTTCCGATCTTAGCTTGCCCAAAGGTCTACAGCTTTTATCAGCTTGTTTAAGTATCCTCTTGACATATCTGTCGAGCTTTCGCTCACATTCACCAGCTGGTTACCAATGCTATTTAAGCAATAAATTTTACTGAGTCCTATTTTTATCAAAAAATTTTAATTATCTAGAATGAGAAAGATGTGAGTTTAGATTCAGAATTCTCGGTAGAAAAAGCAGAAGAAACATTTTATTTTTTTATGTTATTTACTTTATATATTTAAAAAAATTTTAATTGCTGCCAGAAAATTACTATGAATGACAATGGTTGTTCAGAAGATTTTGAAAAAGAATTAGAGACATTTTTATTTGGTCCATGGAACTAGATATGCTATCGTTCATAAGATATATTTAAATATTACTCATCACTGTTTGTCCTATGACAAAAAAGATAAGCAAAAAGTTAGTTTCGAATGCATAAACCATTTTTTTTTGCTGTTTTTGTTCAGGCATGAAACTTGATACGTTTTTCATGAAGGACAAATTGATACAAATATTTAAAATATAAAACAAGTCGGATGACAAATTCTGATAGTGAAAATTTAGCAATGAAATCATTCTGACTTGCATAAATTATTGTATAAATTGTGGACTTTTTTTTTCGAATGAAATTTATAACAATCGCTAAAATTGATTTGCACTTAATATATCAAGAATACTGCTCAATGTACAATCGCGGTGTGGAGTTCTTAAAAGTTTTATTCTGTCATAGTCTAACTGAACTGTTAGAAATTCCATGCAATTGCTGCAATCAACATTATATAAACCGCGCTGCCATGACGTTTTAATTCAGTTGCTTAATAATGCTTTTAAAAAATTGAACAAAACGATGAATAAATTCTGCAGGATTGTATAAAAATTAGTAAAAAATTGCAGAACTGTTTTATGCAAGCGAATCATGAAATGAAAGATGACCCGAGAACAGTTCTTCATGATCTATATAATGTTAATTCGGAGGCAATCAACTTTCAGTCTAAATGATATGAAATGTCTTGACTGGCCATATAATGTCCGAAATTTGATGAAGCTTTTCGTAATGAATTGTGATACATTCTATTAGCCAATCAAGTCCAGAAGTTGTTTCAGTGTTCTTTTGATGGAAATTATTTATTATTATTATTGCTAATTGCAACGTTTCTTCATATATTATTAACCGTTTTGTATTTTTACTTAAAAACTTGGTTGAAATTTCAAAGAATAAAGTAAAAATGGTTGTAAATGCATAAAAATGACGCCGATCAATGAATATCGTTGCATTCGTGCCATGTTTTGGCCTTTCTGAACACGAAGAGACACATGGAAACTAGACAACTGATCTATTAAATTAACCTCCAACCACTTAATTCATTATTAAGAGATCTTATACACTGCCAAAAAACTTTTGATAAAATATTTTCTTATAAGTCTTCATGCAAGCAAATCATCAGTTATTTTAAATTTACCGAGTACTGCGCACTACTTTTAAATAAATTAATTGCAATCATAATCACAGGTGTGACACTTGCCATAGAATTTATGCAAAAGTCTGATGATTCCTTTATGCAAATTTTCCATAAAAGGAATTTCTTAGAAGAATCTAACAATCTTAGAAGTTAGAAGTTAGAAGCTAACAAATGAACTAGATTTCAATTTACTTGACCAAGTTTCTGTTAACTGTAGGATTTACAAAGGAATCAGCAAATGGAAAGAAAAGAGGTAACGGAGGAAGAAGGAAAGTAATAATGTTCAGCTTCAGTGGATAGTGGCGGCATGGCTTTTTTCCATTCTAAAATTTTTTCTGTTCTATAAAAACATGAAATATACCATCTTTGCTTTATTTCATTCAAATTTTGGGTAGAAAATGCATCTGAAAACACTGATATTATTCAAAGCATTCTGTTGCAATGTATGGTTGAAATATGGTTGAATCATTATAAAAGAAATGATATAATATCTGTAAATAATAATTAGTGACATGCATTATAGTTCCATATAAATTTAATAATAGTTTCTGCGAAATGAGTAAATTTCTAACATTATAAACATCATCAATGTGAAATTTTAATTGGCAACTTTTTCAGAAATATTTACCATATTTTGAAACAAAATGCATTTTAAGTTGACTGAAACTTCGGAAATAAAAGAGAAAATGAATTCTAACTTCCTCAACAATCACTTATTTATTGAATTTTGATTACCGGAACAGAAAAGCTATCCCAAGAGTTTTTTGCTAGTTCCATTCAATAATCAGACTTAATCAACAAGAAGTTTATTCTCCACATTTAGATTTTTGAGCAGTGATTTTTTGCCTTTTCAAGACTTTGTTAGCCGTCGAAAATTGTGATTAGAGGAAAAACGCACACATGACGTAGAATAGGAAGAACAAGTTTATCATAGTCATAATAATAAATATTTTTC
>JARVGP010001249.1:0-18545 GCA_029876185.1 Mansonella ozzardi
TTTTTTTTTTTTTTTTTTTTTTAATTTTTTTATAAATTTTTTTTTAATTTTATTTTTTTATTTTAAAAAAAAAAAAAAAAAAAAAAAACTAATTGCTTTGTGAATCACTACTACTGGACAATAATTTATGCTAGCAGTGAGCAAAAATTGAAAAGTAAATGATATTTAAAAATCCGAATCTTTTCAAAAAAAAAAATCTACAGGACATATCCATTCATTCACAATTTGAAACCATTGATGAAAATCAGTTATAGAATTTGCAAAAAATCTTGGATCGCATTTGGATGCTTGGATAGCCGCACCGGAATATAATGAACCACCACTTCAGTATAAAGATGCAATGCAATTAGAACCGATGCAGGCTCCACCAATGCGAGTATTACATCACTCACTCGATTCTCACGATTCACTAAAAAATAATCCGCAAAATCCAGAGCAACAGGCTGCTACTCCACTAACGGAGGCTATTGAGCAAGGACGACGAAATACCACTTCTACAGCATTTTTTGGTAGTATTGTATGTAGTAGTATTTAATTATATATTTTCTACTTTTCTTTCATATAGTATTTAATTCTATCCTCCGATGTCATTTCAGTGTCCAATATTAAGCTAAGAATTTCTTGCCAAAACTTTCTTGAAATTTTTTCATCTTTCACTTCAATAATTGCATCATTTGAGAAATAAGTTAAAAATACATCGAATATTTTCATGCAATATATCAAAAATGAACAATACAAGAGCTTGTATTATATTATATTCCAATCATCATATTTAACCGATAGTTTCAATGATTTTTCTTGAAAGATTTGGTTTTTGACATATTTTCGTATGAATGAATATTTGTAATGTTTGGGTTATTTCAGCATATCACCGATCCCTCATCACAACTTCGATCAGAGACAGCATTGCCGATTAATTTTAGCGAAAGTCGACAATATGATGACAGAATGAAAATATCCGTGGCCACCATTTTTGATAGATCCACTGAAGAGGATGCATTACGAGAGGTATGAAATTGAAATTGAAAAAAAAAAGAAAAGAAATGACGAAGTAAATCATAAGTTTCCAATTGATAGCTATCGATTATCAATTTCCAAAGATTTTCCAGTCATTTTTAACATATGCTTGGTTGGGACAGTTATTTATTCATAAATCTTTAACAGTTCCTCTAGTTCATAACTATCGAGCCATTATAATTAAATGTACTTACTCCTATAATTTAGTCAAATCCTAATGCTTCTGAGCATGCTTACAACTTCCAAAACAAATGTCTATAGCATGCTGTTACATTACTCAATCCACGCTGTTTTCATTTTGTGAATTCAGCCATTACTGACAAAAAATAGAAGTGCTAGAAAAGCACTTGTGAAGAAATGAAGGACTTCAAGACAAAAAGTTCAGTTCTTTAGCTGAAGCAAAATTTTTTATCCAATAGAAATGTAAATATTATCTTTGACACAATTTATAATTGATGAAATTTTTATTTTGTAGCGTATAGATGATAACTCCACTTTGCCGGCGGAAAAAGCTCGATTCACAGACTTATTTTCAAACTTGGCGATTGGTAAGTACAGCTGAATCTTTGACGCAAGGATTGATGATGACAAGAGTGTAGTAGATTCTTCTGATCTACTAATTCTATGATAAATCAAAAATTGATTTCGTTTTCCATTTCATAATTTTGCAGAATCTGAGCTACATACAACGAGACTGGAAAGTAGCGCTGAAAATGTTCTTGTTGGTATGTTTTCAAATTATTTAAATAACCTTGTAAATTTTTAAAAAATACAGCTACTTGTTATAGATGAGAAATATTCTGAGTATGAAATGCGACATGATAGTCCTCAGAATGAGATGAATATCCAGAAGATTTCGGTGATGCAAGATCCACTTCAATTGAAAGTTAGTAAGGTAGAAAGTACGATGGAAACAGGCGACAGTTCTGTTCCAGCATACTATCAAACGCAGAGGGCCAATGATCTTCTTGAGTATCTTTCTTTTTTTTTTTTTTTTAATACTTAATAATTTGTGAATCATTTTTAAACTTATTCAAAACTCAATTTTAATTTTTTTCTTGCAATTTTATGTTTAAATTAAGTAACTAACAACAACTACTTCACTTTATACATTGGCTAATTGCATTGTCATTGATATTATTAGTAGAGTTAACTAAGTTGATTTTTGGCTTTGTAATAATAAATATATTAATGCTCCTTAGTATTACATTCAACGAGATGAACTGCATGAAACTTCATTCTTAAATTCAAAGCTACAATTAACAGCAGCAAACTTGAAGCTACACAAATGTTTTGCAGATTGATAATCGAATTTCTCAATTTTCATAAAGTTTCAAAATTATATTTTTCGCAGTTAATTCGCGGTTACTCAGCAATATTTGCAGCTAGAGCTTTTACGAATCTATTAGGTATGTTTTTTTTTTTTTGCTTCTCAAATTGTAGCATAATTATCGGATTGAAAATGATAACTAAATAATTAATCATTCCAAAAATATTATAAATTCATCGGCAATTTTACCAATATTTTTTATAAATTTATTTTTGATAGTAATATCAGAATTTAAGAATTTTTTTTAGGTTCTTTTTTTTTTATGAACCAACGATTTTAGTGCTTTTGGCGAAACAAAAGGTTAAAGTGGAACAAAAGGAAAATTTTGCCGAAATTCTTATTTGTCTTTCATAAGCTAACTTGTGCAAATTTGTTAACTCCAATTTTTTGAATAATGAATCTGTAGTATTTAATAGTGAATTTGTTTAACTGTAATCTGTAATATATTTTATTAATACATAAGATGACTCTGTAAAGATATTTGGATGTATTTGAGAGTAAATTTATGTATACCAAAACTTCATGTAAAAAAAATATAAGATTTGTTAAATTCTTATATTGTTTTATAGATAGATATTTTATCATTATGTTGTTTTATTATTAAAATTAATTAAACTAATATTATTTTATATTTCATCGGTCGCTTACTAAATTTATGATAATTTGTGATTATTTGTCCTTTAGACTACTTTGTGAATATGATGTTCTTTACTCTCTGTGAATTATTAGTCCTTTAGATTACTTTGTGAACATAATGTTCTTTATTCCCTGTGAATTATTCATCCTTTAGGATTACTTTTATGAATATAATGTTCTTTGCATTATTCTCTGTGAATATTTTGTTTTCTTAAATTAGTTTGTAAATATTAGTTTTTTGAAGCATCTTATAGATTGCATTCAGGAAAGCAGAAGGAAAATTTTTACTTGCAAACAAAAGCAATAGAAATGATAAACATGAATTCTAAAATTGTTTCCATAATAATAAAAGATAGAAATAGTGATTGATTGCTGATAATTTGCAATAATATTGATTAATAGTAATTAACAAAAATAATTTATGTAGGTATGAATATATATATCTCCTTGCAAATTTCTTCATTTCTATTTTGTCATCAAATGTCTGTGTAGAAAGTTTTTTGAATGTCATGTGAAAAGCAAATATATTTCTGTTAAAAATAAAGTTTGTTTTTGTAAAACAAAATTTTATCTATGTTATTTTCTTTCATTCATTCTGAATTTATATAAGTGGAAATTTTTTTGTTTCTTACTTTTTAAATGACTATTCTAAGATGGATAATGTTTCTAGTGAACATTCTTGGAAAGAATGTTTAATTGTATTACAATTACCTCAGATATTCCAAATTTATTATTAGAACTTAATAATCCAGCTAACAATTCTATTGAAACTATTAAATGATCAGATATAATTTTTTATCGCTGTGATTAATTAATTTTTTATTGTGTGAGTTAGTTTCAAACAATTAAAGTCAATTAATTAAAAGAATTAGCGCTAAATTAAAATAACCAGAAAAAAGAAGTCATAGTGTATACTACGCTGCTACTGTTGTATTATAATTTCATTAACAGAATATTATTCAGAACTAAGTTGCCTTAAGTATCTAGCATCCTATATAATGTGGTCAAAACTTAGGCTTCTTACCTTCAAAGCCACCATTGCTACTTTTGACAATCATGAAGTAAATTATATGGAAGGATCAACAATAACTATAAAAATTAATTAAATTGAACAACAACGATCACTACGCGACAATAAGATTAGCAATGGCAACAGACGACAACAGCAAAGACAACAACAACGAGAACATTCACAAAAACAACAACAACAATAGAGCATTAATTAATTTTTCAGTTAATAAACATTGCTCTTCAACAGTTCAGTAGTTCAACGAATCAAATGATGGACAATGATAGACAATGATATGAAGTTAGTTTACTTACCATTTTGGGTGATTATATTTCAAGTAACTACAAAACGATACGGAAATTTTCCACACTAATATTCACTTAATCTTTTTTTTTTTTAGTATCAAATTATAAAAAGTTCAATTTATATAATCGTAAAAATTTTTAAGCTTATCAATTATACGTGCTCTTCACTCTCACTGTACTGATAATATACATAGTGTTTTTAAAATTCAACACCTATTATTTCCGCATCTTAGCGCTTACACATTTTCATATCATCTGTTCCACCTAAAATCTTAGCATAGCGAATATTAAAAAGAAAAAAAAATCATTGAAAATCAGGGCTGTTTAAAAAAATCGATTTATTGGTGATCAATCGCTCGGCGGAACGATGTTCATCGTTTTAGTAGTGTTTTGGGTGTTCGATACAGCAATGAACTTTGTACCGGCGGATGAACTTTGGTAAATTGTTTGGAATAGAAAAATTTCATACAACCAATAGAAAGGTTTAAATTTAGTTCTATCATTTCAAGAAAATTTAATCAATTTTTTCTTTTTCTATTTGCAATGAATTTCCCTTCATTATTGCGATTTCATTTGCAACCATCGAAATTCTTCATAAGAAAAAACTTTTTACGGTAAGCTTATTTTTTACTTTAATTTTTTTGATGATAGTATTTTATAAGGAAAACAAAAGTGTGCATTTTTTTCTAAAATATTTCACGTTATGTTCACGCCGTTCACCTTCAGCAAGATTACGGAACAGCATATGATAAGTAATAAATTAATTATTACATTCTATTAATTATGACAAAAAAAAGTTCTGGCATTTTTTTTTTTTTGCATCTTTTTGCTAGATAAATACATTTTTTTCCTAATTTCGATGATCTCATGAGAATTTTTTTCAAATCATAAATTATTAAATTCTCGAATTTCAGTTCAATTATTTCTCATTAACTTGATTGCATCTGAAAATATTTTAGATTGTTAGATAAAAGCATAGGCTTAATAGGCTTGCAATATAGAGAAAGCAATGACAGCAGAGCTCTATATCAATGAATGGGTAGGAAATTTTAAAAAAAAAAAGAACTTTTTTGGCTTGCAAATAAATACCAATCAATATGCTTGTTAAGAAAGCATCAAAAAATATTATCAAGCATTTTTAAAATTGTTTTTTTTTTTAGAAGTATATTACTGTGATAATTTTGTGCAGTTATAGTAGAATTTCCTTGCGTCTCAGTTAATTACTGAAAAGTAATTAAAATTATCATTTTTTTGTTACCTAAAAAAAAATCATTACAAGAATTTTTGTTGAAAAATTCACGCAGAAAGTTTAAAAAACTTTAATTATTTTTTGAATTAATAATTTATTAATAAAAAAAGATTTTTTGTGAAATACTTGCGATAGTTATTAGCTATTTATTCATGACAATATTTTATGCTAAAAAAAAATTATTGATAAATTATGTGAATTATGAATTATCGATTATCGATTTTATGAATTATTGATGTTCCTCTTTCTTCATCGGAATGTTTAGAATTTTTTTTTGCTTTGAATCTATCAATTTTTACACGATTTTCATATTTTATTACAGATTGAAATGTTGGGAAGCAGAATTTCAACAAGCCATGGAAAGAGTAAAACAATTAACGATCGAACAGGATGCATCAACAAAACTGAAACTTTATGGACTTTACAAACAAATAAGTTTATTTATCAATAAATATTTGTCCCTTAAAATATTATTTTTTTTGAAAGCAATTCAATCAAAAAATGATGATACTTCTTCAGATTCAACGATAAGGGAGAAAAGAAAACAGTTCATCAAAACAAAGAATTATTTATACAAATTTATTTAAAAAACTTACATCAGATTTTTGTATCTTTTTTATTAATATCGCTCTGACATCTTTTTTTCATGATATCTTACAGGCAGTGATTGGTGACATTGACAACAACAATCGACCTAAATTATTATCAGTTGCACAAGCAAAATATGATAGTTGGCAAAAGTTCAAAGGGAAATCAAAGGTATTTAATCTTTCTGAATATTAATTAAATTCCATAATCTTATCAACTTTCATCACATTGTCACATGTCACATTTCTTCTCATAATTGAATTAGTAAATTTTATTGGGGAAATATTTGAGGATGAAGCACAAAAGATGTACATCGATTTGGTAAATAAAATATGGGAAACGGAGATGAAAACCTCATCAACTACAACCATTTATGATACTCACGATTTAAAACCTACACCTGGTCTTGATATTGTTATTGAAGATAAGATTTTATGGATAAAATTTAATAGGCCAAATAAGCGTAATGCTTTAACTTTTGAGGTATGACTTTTGAGAATTTTGAAGTCAGTTCTTTTTTTATTTGGATGATCTAATGTTGTTGCTGTGTTTTGAATACAAAAATTTCTTACATCAGATTTAATAATTTGAAGCTGATATTTGGAGTAAAGACAGACGTGAATTGATGTTAAACATTAGGATAGCATGAAGTCAAATTAGCATATTTTAAAATTTCACGTGTTGCATTACATCATGTAAAAAATCGTATAACATTTAAAGTTCATTAATTTCACGTAATATGGGATTTTATGTACTACTACATGATGTGGGAAATTAATAGTAGATGGAATGAGAAACTGATTAAACATAGCAAGATGAGTGATATTAAATGATTAAATTCAAACTTAAAATCAATAATTTTAGATGTATGAAGGCATTAAGAACACCTTAAATTATGCAAACAAGATTGATACAACAGTTACCGTACTTACCGGTAAGTATTCTTGTCACATCAAAGTTACATCCAACAGTGGTATAGGGCTATTTTTATTTTCAAGTACTTATCAGGTACTTAAAACCTTCAAGCATCTTTGTCGAAAGTTTATGAATTGCTGCATCTGGAACTAAATGTTTCCATTTACAGGATCAGGTCAGTATTTCTGTAGCGGTAACGACCTATCGAATTTCGCAGATTCCGAGAATACACTACGTGTAATTTCCAAAGCAGGTCAAATGCTGAATTCTTATGTAGCTGCTTACATTAATCATAAAAAGGCTTTGGTTGCATTAATTAATGGTCCTGCAATCGGCATTGCCGTTACTGTACTTCCATTATTTGACCTGGTTGTGGCTTCTGATAAGGTTTATTGATAATATTAATTTCTTTTCTGATTTCAATAGTTTCTTTTTATTAATCAAATAAATTTACACATGAATGTATTTCAAAATTATAGGCAACATTCAATACACCATTCACATCGTTAGGGCAATCTCCGGAAGGTTGTTCCTCGTATACATTTCCACTGATAATGGGACATAGCAAGGTTGGTACAAGTCATTAAATAAATTTTTTTTTTTTATAGACAATCAGCTAACTGAAAATGAATTTCAAATTAAATTATAGCCCGAGACTGTTATTGGAGAATTAAATGATTTATGATAAAATCAAAAACTTTCGCTCCACCAAAAAAGAAAAAAAAAACGATATATTTTTTAAATGGAACTCATATATTTTGTAGCCCTAAATCATTTCAGGCATCAGAAATTTTAATTTTTGATAAAAAACTGACAGCACAAGAAGCATTTGAGCGAAATTTAGTAAATCGAGTGGTACCATCAATCAGCTTTCAAGAAGAGACAGAAACTTATGTACGAAAAATATCGCAATTACCACCTCAGTCATTGCTTTGTAACAAAGAATTACTCCGAAATGTACATCGTGAAGCACTTCTCGCACAAAATGAATCTGAAGTTTCTCTGCTAATGCAACGTGTACAAAGCACAGAATGTCGAAGTGCAATAGAACGATTTATGACACGGAAGAAGTAATCTTTTTAAGAAATTTTCTTTTTTAAAATATGGCTTTTATTTTGATTATGGAACCGGGAAATTAAAATAAAGAAATTATCCACTTAATACTGACAAAACAAGCACATACCAATACAAATTTACCGGAAATATTTCTAAGCAGAAGTCCAGAAGGAGAATTTCAAGATGCATAATCGCGGTCTAACCTTCCAGAAAAATGAATAATAAAAAAAAAAAAAATGAAACAACTCAATGTATAGAACGATTTCCTTACCTTTATGAATCATTTAAAATCGGCTCAATCAAATAAATGTTCGGAAGTATAATTTTCCAAATTTCTAAAAGATCTCCTAAATCCTCTGAAAAAATTATATGATTTTATAATTTAATTTGTCTACAGATCAAACTTTCTGTTCTAACAATGTTTGCATATGAAAGAGTGTTTCGGGAAGGATGATATAACAAATTTGGTTAATCAATATAAAAATGCTTGTCCTCTAAAATTAAATTTCATACATACATTTTCATATCATTGAAAGATGAGATTTGTCAGAATATACATAAAAATTATTAAAATCAATCATTCTGGTTTAGCTTCCTTTTTGCTCGTCATTTGCAGCACGAACAATACGAAGATCATCTTTTAGCAGAACACCGGCACACGTTTGCGCTTCGCAATCTTTAGTGGTACCATCTAGCAAAATCATTTTTTGCTGAGCACATTTATCACAAGCAGGAATCCGTATGACAATGTACTGTGGTTCCTGAAACACGATAGATCCTTAGAATTTTTTGCTTTCAAATAGTATAAGGAACCAAACAAAAAAGTCAGATTCTATGTAATTTTCAATGATCCTGAGATGTGATTACAATCCTTACAAAATTCGTCGTCAGATAAAAAACTATCATTTATCTGAGTCAAAATGAATAGTTCTTTCGCATAACATTAAGTTTTTCAAAAGCATGATAATAATATCAAGAAAATGTAAACCTTTTGATAAACTTTCTGATCGCATACAACACAACAGAAATTTGGCTCCTCCCGTTTTTGGCAACCATTGGTGGCGGTAACTTTGATACCTAGAAAACTGCGCTGTCAACTAATCGTTAATTTTAATTTTATAATACAAAATAAAAATATACATCAAATAAGTCATCCAGTAAGAGACGCACCTGGAATCTGGGAAATGCACCTTCGGTTGTTAATATTTTTTGATATTGTACTTCCACTAATAGCTCCAGGAGATGCAGTTTCTGTCTTTTCACTATATGATTCATGATCACTACGTTTTCCAGAATTTTCGCCTGAAGAAACAACAAACTATTGTTAGATAAACTCCAGTTTTAATAAACTGTATACTGAAGACAGACTGATTTAAAATTATGAAAATATACCATGAAGTAATCGTATCTCATCCTCAGTAACCCATTCGAAATGACCATCACTGAACTGCACTTTATATCCACCACTCTGCCTGCAGTACTTAATTGTGGCAGAATATATTTTACCATCTCGTTTAATTTCAACTTCACTGCCTATTAACGACAGCTGTGGTTCGACATTGTGCTCTTCTAAAATAACTATCATCAACATCTTTACTTTTCAAATAAAATCTGAAACTTTCCAAACTAACGCACAAAAGAAACAAACTTTAAAAGTGAAAACATAACACTGATGAAATCAATTCTGTCAACATAATTCATGTATTTTTCCAACAAATAAAAACACTAGAATTTTACCAATGACAAGCGCTTTTTTCGAAACAGCAGGAGGCGATGATTCCATCGAAGTACTCTGAAATAACTGATCATTATATTTCTTTATTTTAAGGCTAACATAAGCCGATAAAAATAATGTCTTTTATGAATGGGAAACATACAGGTAAAAAACTTGATCCTGCAAATTCTGCATAGTCAATATCGTTCATTCTTCTCCTTTTCATTGTTACTACCTCATTTCTAAAAAAAAGACATATTCAATTCAATTACCCGTCTAAATTCTTGAAAAAAATAAGCTTTTCTTTACAATATGTAGAAATCATTTTTCGTCCATTATTTTTTTGAATTATACGTCTTGATTATTTTTTAAACAATACAATTTATTCACATAAGTCTATTCGCAACAAACAAATTTAAAAGCTTACGATTCCATTGCCATCTGAATGATCCTTTGTAAACTTTCATCAGTTAAATTGTCAACATCAATATTATGTAACGCTAATTCCCCACGTGTGAACTGAAATTGCGACTGTTCCACAAGATGTTAGCGATAATAACGACAAAGTTATAACAAAATAATCTTGGAATGTTACATCATATTGATTTTTCAATTATTAGAATCATATTGATTTCGCGATATCCATTACAACCACTAAACAAAATCAATTAAGATATCAATTAATATTAATTACTTTTTTAACTAATGAAACAGAAGAACTCACGAAAAATTCCTTCTGAAGTGCAGCATCTGTAAGCTTCAATGAGCCATCATCGAGAATATACAGTGTTAAGCGATCACCTGTTTCAGATGAAGAACTGGGCATGCTATTATCATAAGGTAATTGTTGTATATCAGTTTGTTCTCGCTTCAAATCATGCTGGTGCTGATGAGTTGTACTGGTCGGTTCAATTAGGGACATGATTGTATTTATTTGCTCTTCAGTTAATTCACCTGAATTCTCAATATCGATACCGGCTACTTCCAGTACTTCTAATGGAACCTGAAATTCATAATTTCTTACATGTGAGAATTTCAGAATTTTGATCCAGTAAGCTTTGAATTTTGTGTATATTTAAGATATGTAGTAGATAAAGAAATTATTAATATATAAATATAATGATTCCAGTATATATTTCCATACCAAATGTTAGCTATGATATATAATGTGAATCCTCTAACTTTTAATCAATAAATGTACATTAACTATCATGATACATTTAATACATCTTAGATTATTTTATAGTATAAATTTGTTTAGAAATCGATAAAACATACTGTAGTATAGCTCACTCCCGCACTATCCGTTTCTTGATGCCGCTGTACCAGTTCATGTTGTGCAATTCCATCAGCTGAGACAAGTTGTACTGAATTACTATCTAAATTATCAGTTTCCGGAATGATTACCGAATTATCGTTGGATGTCATCGGTCAATAATTGTAAATGATTTTACCTGAAATAACAGTTTAATATCACAATAGTATTGAGCTAAAATCGAGAATAACGAGAATCTGGTGATCAATGAAGAAATCGTAGAAATTTATCTACAGAATCTTAATAGCTATAGAATTAAATGTTAAAGCAATCTCATAACTGTAAAAGATGATAAAACGATGGAATTACGAACCGAGTTTTGTTAAAGTGAATGTCACGTTTCTTCTGAAAATTCATGCAACAAGAAGCAATCAGGATGACTGATCATCATACGGATACAGTAAGACTGTTTGTCATTAACAAAGGCTTTAAAAATTATCAAATTTAACTTATCAAAATTAAGATAATCGTACATCGAGTAACAAAAGAGCGCCAACCGTCAAAGTTCTGTTCAATTTATTGAACAGCTTTCAGATAACTTATGTAAAACATGCGAGAATAGTTAGATTCGAGGACTACGACGGGTTTTTGGAGAATCCCGGGATATACTCGCTTACATGAGGCACTTGCGCTCCATCGATACGTTCGTGCGTGTGTTTAGTACACTTGCCGTAACCCATACGTTCATGTGCAGTCACGTGCAATAACTGATCTGTTTACACATCACTTCCTCTCCAGTTATCGTACAAGTCTTTTTATTCACAGATATTTTCGGCAATTACCTATGTGATATGTGTATGTTTCATTTGATTTTGCTGTTTTTATTTGTACAAACATTTATGCGTTGCGTACGTCAACGTATAGCTTTACTAAGTGTTTACGTGCCTCATTTTGCCTTTTATCGACTATCTTAGTTTGTACATAAACTTATTGCTATTAAAATTTCCAATATTTGTTTTTAGCCATTTTCTTAGTATTATAGTTTCTCCAGCGTATCTGAAACGAAATAGGAAATATCGATGCTTATGAATTATGTGTGTTTTTTTTTTCTTATTCTTTCATTCTTTGCTTTCTCTCTCTCTCTCTCTTTGTTGTCGAAAAATTCTTACAAGAATACTCCTAGATGGATTTAATCTTTGCTATTGCCGAAAATCTTTTATCTTGCTTTGTGGAAGCCATTGAACTCTTTGGACTGGAAGTTATCAGCACCACAAGCTGAATATCATCCTTCATACATTAGTATTAGAGATTCAGAGTTTAAAGCTATCTCTATTCCAGTAACTTTGGCAGTATCATTTCCTCTGACACCACAATTGACAAAGAAATAAACAATAGAACAGCTTAAGCATTCAGAATCTTTGAAACTAACAAAAGGATTCAGAAGCTTCGGAAAATTCCATAAAAGAGTTTGGTACAACAAATATGAAAAACAACATCAAAATTGCTATTTATAGAGCCATGGCATTGCCTGTTCTTTTGTATGAATCTGAATTTTCAATCATTTACTACTATCATTTGTCTTTCCTCGAATATTTCCATCAACGCTGCCTTCGCTCAATCTTCATCATTCAACGCATTGATAAATGACATAGTGCTTCATTAAAAAATTTGCCTCAGAACGGTGCACTTATTATCAAACGACATTTCTTGGTTTATATCCATGCAAATACATTACACGCTAATTCGTGTATAATTTAGAACAGTCGTTAATTATGATCTGATTTGTTTTTTTGCAGCTAATGCTGAATATAAAGCTAATGTTTATGTTCATTCTCTTACGCTGTAATCAGTTGTATAAATAACGTAATGACTTCATTTTAAGGTATTTAAAAAATGCTCATTCATTGTGCGTCTAATTTCTGTCGTACGGGAAATCTTTTGCATCAGATGGTACGATATTGCGTGTCGTCCAAATTACCAAAAGGGAAACGTGTTAAAACATTCGAAATATATCGTTATAATCCGGAAAAACTGGGATCACAACCTCAGTTGCAAGTAAGAACTTTCTTCTTTTTTACTTTTTAAAATTCACGAGCACTGAACTGTTTATCAAGTGACAATAGCATCTTACAGAGTGATTAAAATGATTAGATTCGATACCGTATTTCTTTAGTGAAATGCCGTATTTTTTGTAACTAAATGTAAGTCTAGCTTATCATAAAAGAAAAACGGGTAAAAACTTTATAGATGTTACTGAATGATTTAAAAAATTAATAGCGTTATAAACAACCAGTGATGGATTGTACATAATTACACAGGAAATTTAAAAAGACAATGCTGTATTAATGAGATCTTAAATTTCAATCGAAATTTTACTGACACTCATCATTTGATGCTGTGCTTTTTATTTGCGCAAGAACTTATGAATGAACTTCATACACATATGCCGTACGTTGTATATTTCGCTTATATTTAGGCAAATTTTATTTCAGAAATATGAAATCGATTTGGATGATTGTGGTGCGATGGTTTTAGATGCGTTGATCAAAATAAAAAATGAAATCGATCCGACTCTTACTTTTCGCCGTTCATGTCGTGAAGGTATTTTGCATATGCTTCTTTGAAGAATAAAGCTAGCTGTAATAAAATTTCTCAAGATGAAAAGGAACAATGAAACAATGGGACTGAGAGCATTTTAGAACAATTGAATAAGTCATAAATTTCTATACCGTTGCAGTATCAGTTACGGTCTTTGTGAGGAATAATATAGTTTGTAATTCTATGTTCGATTTCATATTTCGTCAGTCAATTCAAAATTTTATTTCTTGACCTGAATGATGAATAGACGCTCATATAAATGGAATATTTTAACTTAAAATGGAGTTTATATGAAGCTATAAATATTTTTAGGCATTTGTGGCTCTTGTGCTATGAATATCGGTGGTGTAAATACTTTAGCATGCATTTGTAAAATTGATAATAATACGAGCAAAATCACTAAAATCTATCCACTACCACATATGTTTGTAATCAAGGTAAGTTTTTGAGCAGAGTTTGAAACCATTTTTTGAGGGCTTAATCATAACCATAATGATCGAATTGTATCTCCTTAATCGGGTGAGAAATATTTGTAGGATTTTGTGATGTAATATATCGGATGCAGCTGCTTTGCTGTTTGCCTACTTACTAAAGTACAAGTTATCATTGTGCTTTTTTATCTTCAAACTTCGATTCTATATGTTTTGCCTTGTTTTTTATTACTATTTTTGCAAAGTATTGTAGTCGAGCTGTTTCTGTACATGCATTCTATGAAGATTTTATATTAATCAATTGATAGACAATAAACTGAGAGAATTTTCGATCTCTTTGATAGGAAATTGGAGGTTTTTTTGCGTGAATTGTTAGCAGTTCCAAGCTGAACTTTAGGTTATTATCTATGGCTTTTGTCTGAATAATCAGTGATTGTTGTTTGTCAGTTTGCAGGATTTAGTACCAGATATGAACTTGTTCTACGCGCAGTATGCTTCGATTGAACCGTGGCTAAAGAAAAAAAACAAATTGGCACTTGGTGAGAAGCAAATGTACCAAACACAACAAGAGCGTGATAGACTGGTCAGTATGTCAAGATTTAGTGGGAAATTTAAAATTCTGATTATTTGCATTTCAAGTGGAAATATTGGTGTTATTAAATTTTTGATATCAACCAATGTGTTTAGAATGGATTATATGAATGCATTCTTTGTGCGTGCTGCAGCACGAGTTGTCCGTCATACTGGTGGAATGCAGACAAGTATCTGGGACCAGCCATTCTTCTGCAGTCTTATAGGTTCTGCTTTTTTCTACATAATTTGCTTGCAAAAATTTTGAGTGATTTCCTTATGATTCTTAAAAGACTCAGTCTTTGTCACTTCATTCTTTTTGATTGTACCAATAATTCAACATTTGCAAATGAGACATATGTTAGCTTGGAATCGAAGAACTATAAAAGCTTAGCTGACAGTTTAACAATTGAAAGTGATATAAGAACATTTTCAATTGTTTTTCAGAGCAAGTTTTAGAATCAGTTTAAATTAGTACACTGTTCTGGACTTTGATGTCTTGCAAAATCGACATTCCTATTAAATTTTGGAAGTGATAAATTTAAACGTAAACTAAAAACTTTATTAATATTCAAAAAAATTGATGCTATTTTGCTAACTAATTGGTGCGGATTTATGTTAAATTCATTTTCGCATCTTCGACTATTCTCTTTTATATGTAGACTGAACATTATTAATTGAGAAGTAATTAAACCAGAAATAAGTATATGATGAAGCACCGCATAACATATCTATGCTATTTTGCTTTTACTCTAAATAATTGCTCGTTCATTCTTCAAATGTATGCTTGAAGATTAAGTAACAAATGAAATACTATAATTTGTCTATAAAAAATCTGTATTCCTACGAAATTAAAAGTTGGTTTTTTGGAGGGGAGAATTAGTTGGTGAGAAATGCAATTTTTTTTTTCTTTTCTACAGTGCTTAGCCATTTTCCAGGTGGATAATTGATTCACGAGACGATTATGCTGAAGAGCGATTGTCGAAAATACACGATCAGTTTAGTGTTTTCAAATGTCATACTATTCTGAACTGCACAAAAACTTGTCCAAAGGTATACACAGCTCGTTGTTGAAATTTAGCAAATTTTCGTTTCTATTTTTTTTCTTATTTTAATGATACAAGTACTTTGACCGTCCATTCTTCATTCACCTTCACCGTCCACTCACCTTCGACCGTCCATCAATTCGGTGATGGTTAATTAAAGATTTTCCAATCTCCAATGCTTATTTTTCTTCTATGCGATTGAAAAATTACGCTTTTAAATAAACTACACAGTGGAATACACCGAATGGGTACGATGCAAAAATGTATTACATATAAATAAAATAAGTCATTGGTTCAAACACATTTTATTTTCTAAGATCATAATTTTACAAATTTGTTTAATTTCAGCACTTGAATCCAGCGAAAGCAATTGGCGAAATTAAAAAACTTCTCACTGGTTTTGGTAAAAAACCGTCCGCCATAGCTGCACCAGCTAATTTCTAAACAAATTTCGATTTTATACAAATGCACATAAACCGATACAGTGAATTCTTCGTTTTAATTTATTGAAGTAAAATTGATTCGATTCAGGAAGTGATCAGAAATGACATGTATATTTTAATTTTGATGTAATGAAAGTGTAACATGCAATGTAATTAAAACAGCAAACAAAATTTGGGAAAATAAACCGAATATTTTAATTGTTGACCTTTTACTGATTCTACCAATTAGATGGCTTATAGAATGTGAAAAGTTAAATTTTCTCTCTATTTTATCTAAAGCGACATGTTTGTAAAATGCGAAATAAAACAAATGCCGACACGTTCACATTGCTCGGAAAAATTATTTCGATATTATTGAAGAAAAAACATTCTCTATTTACTGCATCTGTAATGTCTGATGCTACAAATAATGAAACAGAAAAGCTAAGGAATTTTGATTTCAGTTTTAGCATGGCATTCCAAATAATTGATGATATTCTCGATTATCAGTATTCTAATCAGTTTTTTTTTTTAGATCACCCATAGTAGTTTTTCAGAATTTCTGTAATTAATCTTTTATCATTATCATAATTATTACGTGGCAGATCAAATGGGTAGTTCCAGAACTAAATCTTTTCATTTGCTTGGCCCAAAAAATTTGATGTCACTACTATATCGGTGATTTTTATGTATGTTTAGACATAATAAATTTATCTGATTTCGTTTCTGTTTTTTTAACTATTAGCTTATACTGTTGTGAACTTTGATTTTAATCGAAGTCTTCGTTGTGTCGGTTAGTTGACATCGAAAACTTTTTAATTCGGAAATTTTATTCTTCACTAATATATTATGGAGGAGATTCGTTTCGCTTAGATGAAGTGAGGATCCAACTATGAGAAATGATCAGCTGTCCTATTTGGATATTCCTACTAAATACAATGATTCGAGAAACTCAAAGAAAATTTGAATATCATTTCTAAAATCTTATAATCAATATCAAAGCAGACATCATACGTATAAGATGATATATAATCACTTTATTTGGACACTTGGGTAAATCATCATTTAAAAAATGCTTTTATAAAATACAAATAAATTATTTTTGATTGAAATTGGAGTATTTTTTCTCAAAAGACAAAGGTTTTTTTTCAAATTTCATAACTTAGCACTTTTTTTTTAAACTATCAGATGTTTTGTTTCTGTTTGTATAATAGCTAAAAATATCAGGATATTCTTAAAATGTTCCAAAATTTTAAATTATCGCGAAATATTGGGCTATTTTTAAAATGACCCAAAATTTTAAGTTATTCCAAAACACTGCTATAATTGCTTGATAAGTTTTTGAAACAAACTGCCAAGATAACATCATTCTTATTGAACATCATTTTTATTCAATATTATCAAACATATGCAATTCCTCATCACACAATATATACAGTGCCTTACCATTCATTATATTTATCATTTATACATTTGTAATTTCTTATCATTCATTCTATACAATTTCCTTAACATATCCATAAATGCATTTCTTTATCATAAATACTTTATAAATGCAATTCTTTATCACTGAATATATGCAAAACACAATAATGATAATTATGAATAGTCAACAATAATATTTGCTTCCATTCGATTTTGTAGTAGTTTAATTTATATAATTGCTTATCAGTCACAAAAGCAATTGCAATATACAGAAAATTACCGGATAATCAGTAGTGATAAGATAATTACATGTAATCTATCCAATCTCATCAATGTTTGAGATATAACAAAAGCTTATGTATAATCAAAAAAATGATTTCAAGCTATTTTTTTGCATCTGCATTTGCATCAAACTTTAAATTTCTATAAATGTCAAGAAAGAAAACAAATTTCTTTTCGTTGCATTTTATTTTAAGCAGAAATCAAAAATCGCTTCTTCTCCATAGAGAGAGTTTTTTTTTTTTCTTTTTGCAATGTCAAACAAGGTCAGCAAGCAAGATCTTTTAAGAAGATGATAAATGGTGCTGAAAATAAACAAATGTTGTCTTTAACTGGTTGCAAGAAAATTAAGAAGGCCTTGATTAAAATTAATTTTACAAATGCAATTGCAATGTACAGTAATAACAAGATAATTACAGATAATTGTAATTTATTCTTATCACTGTTTGAGATACAACAGAGACTTATGTTTAATCAAATGTGATAAAGAGACTAAATCACATATCATTTAACTTTTTGCTATTTCGCTATTGTTGTTGTTTATAGCTGCTCAAAATATTTTAAAAAAGCTTTATTTTATGATCGAGTAATGAAAAGAAAAATTAAAATTAAAGAAAAAAGAAAGGACTTCATGAATGAATGTAACAAACAAAAATTTTTTTTCAATAAAAAGATAAAAATATTGCATTTTGTTAAAAGT
>JARVGP010001250.1:0-18725 GCA_029876185.1 Mansonella ozzardi
AAAACATTCAAACAAAATTTGTTTTCACTATAAATAACGGACGAAAAAAAGAATCTTAAATTTAAAAAAAAAAAAAAAAAAAAAAAGACTTTATTTGATTGTATAACTAAGCACATTTTATGTTGAAATGAAAAATCTAGTGGACACCAATCGTTAATACACAAGCTTACGTTTATGATTCGCTTCATAGCATCCATTTTCAAGTTGTCCTTTGAACTCTCCAGCATTGCTTTCAGGTCAGCAAAACGCCTAAACTTGTAAATCAGCTAGAAATGACTTTCTTGCTTTGACTTGCATTCATAAATTCTAAATTATTCGTTTCAAACTTGAAAAAAAAACCAACGTTTTGCTGTCTATGACAACTCCTCCCTCCACAATTTCCACTTCGGGACTCGTTAATCCCTCACCAAAACTTCCCATTCTCTTTGCTTTGTTATATTGTCACAGCCTAAATGATGTTTCCTTCAGTGATCAAAAATACTCCCTGTTTGGGCATACTATCATATCTGAAAATAAATAACAGTTCACAAGCAATGAATGAAAAATGAATTAACTTATCAAATGGAATTTGAGTACAAAAATAACAATAATGTGTATGTATATGAATAATTAATAATGTAACAATGCAATAATAATATATCAACAATGATGGTATAATACATCAATAATTAATATCAATATCAGTAATCATTATCAATAAATGTTGTAATAATGTATAACAAAAGTTGAAGGAACTTGTTAATCATGATTTCATTTACTATGAAATTTATATAAATCCGTCAAACTTCAAACTTCTATAACACTGAGCCATTATTTGGTGAACTATTCCATCTTATTTCATACATATTTTCCACTGTTTAGTTGAAGTTAATTACGATGGAAGTAAGAAATTCCATGGAATAAAACATAAGTGTAAAGGAGAATTTCAAACGATAACTTCAAATTTTAGAAGAATTTTTAAAAAAAAAAGAAAAGATGCAATCAGAGAACATGTATACTTTGTAAAGTGATCGAAAGTAGGTGAAAACTTTTTCAAGACTATGAATCTTGAATCACTACGATAACTTATAAATAGACCAATCCTAGGACTAAGGGCCTCCCGATCTCGACAATACATATATTTATTTCTATCCCATTCCCACCAAAACAATTATCCTTCCTTCATACCATCAATTCCTACTTGTTTCTTATTCTTTTTCCATCCGAAAAAAACTTTGGGACCATAATTTTCATCAAGATGCTGCATTGTGCAATCGTTAAACAATTTTGGCGAAATTTGGGGCTCGAGCCAAGAAGAAATGAGATAATATTTGAACTAGGCTATGGCATACAGTGCTATTTCCTTCCGACAGATTGACTGATAACAAATGAATTGATTTGATAGGCAAGAGAAATGGCATAATATATAAAATAATCCAACGAACTGTTTTAGGCTTAGACAGAATAAAAGAAAAATTTTAAAAAATTAACCTTCCATCGGGAGATATGATTGCAGTGATTCAAGTATATCCACTGTATAATTGAGGTCGTTGATTTTTCAGATTTCAAATCAGTCAATAAAGTCTAGACAAAATGAAGGCTAACGACAGGACAGTTACAAGTATGAGGCCTGCGAAGAGTTTCAACGATAATCAGGTTTGCAGTATGACATGAAGATGATAGTTGTATGATATATACTTGGATATCTAAAGTATCAAGAAATCGATGTATTGTAATAGAATAGCCAAATGAATCTAAGCAATCGTATGATTTCAGGCCCGAATTAACAGTTTGGATTTCAGTGCGGATGGCTTGCAAATGATTTCATCTTCCGATGATGATTCAATTATAATGTATGATTGTATCAGTGGACAGAAGAGTCGATCGGTAATGTCATTGATATAGTAAAATTATTCAGGTTATGCAGCTTGTATGTGGTAGACTAGCCTATCTTGTTGGGGCTTTGAACCACAAATTTGGAATGCTATCTGCTGATTTTCAATTAGAACGTAATAAAGTGCGAGATTGAATAGCTAGTAATATTTTTTGCTTATTATTTTTTTTTTTCTAAATTGATCTTGAAGTTAGAATAGAATGTAAATTTTTAGGTAAACAGTAAAAAGTATGGCGTAGATTTAATACAATTTGCACACAACACAACAAACGCTATACATTGCTCCACGAAAGTTGATGGTGAGTAGTTGTTAACGATCTGTTCCTTTATAATTTTTAGCCACACTTGAAAGTATTTAAATGAGCGCAGTTTAAGCATTGAAAAAAGTAGCAGGTATTCTTAAAATGGTACGGATTCATACAGCTGTCCTTTGATTGTTAGATAAAGTCATATAACAGTTTATATAGCTATCCTATAGAAGTTGAAGAAAAAAACTTAAGCGGTATTTATAATTCTAAAGTAGTCGGGACGGTGTCTTCAAAGACAGTGTACAAATGGTGTCTTAGAGAACGAAAATATGTACCGCAAGAGCGACGCCAGTAAATACGTAGAGGAGGATTGTTCTTAATTAATACGTTAAAGATTTACTTAATACGTTAGAGGTTTTGATTAAATTTATTTCTATATGAACAGAGCTTATTATTTTTTACTTTACGTGTGATCATCGCTACGAATAAGAAAGCCAAAATGGTCAATGATCAGGAAAGAGTTGAAATAGTTCTAAGGTGTAGGAATTCCAAACTCATCTCTTTATCAAACAATATTGAATACATCCATAATAATTAATAAACAATGGATGATAAAATTGTTTCATTTCTGGTTATGTTTGCTTTTTAGATGTTATTCGATATCTATCGTTGCATGATAACAAGTATATCAGATATTTTCCTGGACATCAGAAAAAGTAAGCTGTTTTTTATTCGTTCATACGTTTTCTCAAATTGTTTAAAAATTGATTTTGCTTCGGTTCTGTAGGGTAGTGGCACTTTGTATGTCTCCATTAGATGATATGTTCCTCTCTGGTTCTTTGGATAAGACAATCCGTTTATGGGATCTTCGAATACAAAGTTGCCAGGTATGCTTCATATTTGTTTTAATTTTTCTAATGTTTTGCACTGATTTTTCGCTAATTTTCATTCACCCTCGTTAAAAACTAAAAATTTTTATAATACTGTACAAGTACTGTACGAGCACTTTTACAGTACAAAGTACTGTACTAGCTCGTTGCACTGAATAATTGGGAAGATTTGATGATTCTTCTTTCCACACTTTTATATTGCTTTTAGGGGTTGATGCATGTACCTTCAAGACCTGTCGCCGCTTTCGATCCGGAAGGTTTAATATTTGCAGCAGGGATCAATTCTGACACAATCAAATTATATGATTTGCGGTCATTTGACAAGGTGAGATTAAACTTTTTATCGTTTTTTTCTGAAGAAAAATCTGTACTAAATTAATTCACTATAATTAATTAATGAATTGATTTACTGTAATTTATGCCTAAGCTTTTGTACTTCTATATGTTCTTCGAGATTGTGAACTGAACTTATGCTGATTCAGAAATCGTCATCACTGTATGTTCTCTGTTAATTCCCCTTGGATCCAAAGATTGACATCCAGTGTCGAATGTGTTGTGGAGCACGTTTCATTAATATTTTGTGTTTTAGGAGATTGTTCCGTTAATTCTATAGTTGGAAAACGGCACTCATAGATCTTTGATGAATGGTATTTCATTTGAGCATTTGACTTGATTTTTTTCAGGGGCCGTTTACGACATTTAAGGTGGAAAATGAAGCAAAGGAAGATTGGACAGGTCTAAAGTTTTCTCCTGATGGTAAAATGATTATGATCACAACGAATGGGTCTTCAGTTACTCTTATTGATTCTTTCAAAGGAACATTGCTTCACGTTTTAAAAGGTTTGTTTTTTTGACAAATATGCATATTTCAAAATAATTCAAAATATTCTGCTTGTCATAGAAAACTTTGGTTGCCATAATTCGATGATAGCGGCGTTCCACAAGTCCTGGATAATGTAGTGGTTTTATCATCATTTTAATTGTTTCAGTATGCCGCTACTTAGTATTGTTTCTAAAAACATTACATCCTTGTTTCTGCTTAAGACATAATCAGCACACTTATGTGAAAGGACTGTACTAGAAATGCGAATTGATCTTTTCAGGTCACGAAAACAGTAAAGGTATTGAACTAGATGCAACATTCTGTGCTGACGCACAGTATGTTTTCAGTGGTTCCACAGATAGCAGTATAGTAGCATGGTCTGTTGCTACTGGCCAAAGAATTGCAAAACTTGCTTCAGGACATTCTCCGCTTATTCATAAAATATTATTCAATCCACGATTTTTCATGCTAGCTACAGCTTGCACAACACTAGTAAGCTTTTGATATTAAAAAATCATTCGATAAACACTTCACTACAGTTATCCTTCCATTGTCGTCAAAAAAAAGTTTTGTTTTTTAGAATTTATGGTTACCAACAGAAGAATAATAGTTTCTTCTACGATCTGGGTAAAATTGTGCAATCAATTGTGGATATTATGTCGTTTGGGTGGTCATCAACCAAGTTCTGTGTTTCATATAGATGAAAAGAAATGAAGCGTGTCATTATCCGCCATTATAGTCATGATTGGCCGCTCCAACACTATGATGCACAAACACTGTAACAGCAAAATTTCATATCGCAATATGAGTTTTGTAAGAAATCTGTACATAGCTATGCAATTTTGGTTATTCATATAAACTTTTGAACAATTAAATAACAACTTCACTTTGGTTTATGTTATAAATTGTTAAAGGCAAATTTGATGTTGCAGTTACATATACATACTTTAATATCAGTTAAAGCTTAAGTTCTTAATTTCTGCTGCAGCTCCGCTATAATCTAAATTTTCATGTTTAGGACTTTAATAGAAAAAAATCAACATTTTACACTTCGAGATGACCTGTAATTTGAAGCAAACACTATTTGGTTATTGTGTTATCTGGTTCTAGATTATTTACGAGAAATATATTTTCAGCAAATATTTCAGTCCATTAATATTTTCATAAACAGTACTGAAATATGCAAATAGAGACACTTTTGCAATTAAAGCCATGGATATTCTCAACAGTATTATTGTAGCTTATTGTCTGTAGGCGCCCACAGCGAGAACCAAATTCCGTCGCGTAAAATGCAGATCGACAATTGATGTGTTTTTAGTAGCGTATGAATAAAGATGAAAACTGCTAGGATTTATCCTGCAATGAAAATAAAAAATGTGGAGTAATCTTGAATGTCATCTAAAAAAGATGAAGTTGATACTCCGTTAGTATTTTGCATATTGCTATGTCGCGTCAGTATATACGATCACCAACTGCCAACAATTTTTTCAATGGAGAAAACTAATATCCACTTCGAATTATAATGATTTTTGCAAACTGCAACGGAATATGGTTCAAATAAACGTACTTTGGATCACTGTTTAAATGATCCTGCGAACCGGAATGAGTTGTAATTGTATCCACAGAATAAAATGACAACGCTGAATCGGCTCGAGCGATGGCTAGAGCTGTTCCATCACGTGAGAACTCTACTGGTACCTGGTATGGGAATGCAGGAACATCCTGCATGCAAACTGTTTTTTGTGATGCCATATCCCAGAGAATGAGCGATCCTTCGCTTCCCAATGATGCCAAATATCGACCGCAAGGGGAAATCTACAAAAAAATAAGGAGAATATTGCTTCATCAACACGAACATTTAACCTTTTACAATAGTGATGCAACTGCAAGCAATACATTGTTGTATCTAGCTTCATAGTTCGCAGGACTGCAGGATGAAAGAGACTAACTTGCTGAAACATATTAATTAGGATAGTTAAAATATTGTCAAAT
Organism: Mansonella ozzardi; assembly: GCA_029876185.1. NCBI lineage: Eukaryota > Metazoa > Nematoda > Chromadorea > Rhabditida > Onchocercidae > Mansonella > Mansonella ozzardi. Next base: position 5,827 of record JARVGP010001250.1, read on the forward strand.
TACCAACGAATAAATCGTAAGCGATTCCGGGCTACAAATTTGTATCTAAAGACTGTATAATCTAAGATACATTTCAAAAACAAGCAATCTAAATAGCAGATAACAGTTGTATGAGCTTGATTCAGTGTTAATCTGTTCTGTTTGACATGAACCTTTCACATCGAAATACGTTCCAAAAGCTTTAATAAATTTGGAATAGTTTCTTCCTTAAACCTACTTTCAAACCTCGAATAGATCCTTTATGACCCGCAAAGCATCGTACACATGTTCCAGATAATACATCCCAAACACGTACGTAACGATCATCACTACCACCTGCTAAATAGTTGCAATTTGGATGGAAATCGATACAAGTGACATCTGACAATGCATCTGAGAAAATCCGCAATGGCTGTAAACGATCGGTTGTCCACAGCATCGCAGCACCATCAGCACTACCGGTTGCAAAATAATAAGAACGTGGGCTAAACTGCACCTGAAAGTTCACCGTTTATCCATTTCCCCACAATTTAATAGATTTAATTTACCAAAAATGCGACTTATAATGAAATAACAGATGGACCTCCCAAATTGGTGCAGCATGTTTGTAAACTACAACATTACTACGAACAGCGAGACTCCATAAACGAACTGTTCCATCACGTGACGATGAAAGTAGTAAACGTTTATCGGGAGAAAATGATAAAGAATAAACTGGTCCACTATGACCCTGAAAAATAAATGATTTTAGGTGGAATGAATAAATAGTAGCACATGCCCATTTAAAAACCAAAGATCACTTTTAGCTTAAATTTAGAAACAAACAAAAGAGCAAAAACAAGTCTAAAGAAGATATGTTGATGCATTGGTATAGAAAAAAGAAAAAAAACAATGTAACTTTTCATAAAATATCTAAGTTCCATATAAGTTGTTGAAGATCTAATATGAAAGCAGCAATTTACGCATCCTTACAAGCTAAAAAAAAAGTTTGATGGTGCTAAAAGCAAAACCAACATGAAAAGTAAGCGATGTTGACGCTTCTGCATCATCGTAAACCTGATCCAATGCATCTTCAGATTCTTGTTCTATTAGCTCCAACTGATCATTTTTCTTATATGGCCGAAATTTTTCCTCATTTAATGCATGCACCTTAAATATAAGACTTTTTAATAAAATACTGAAAAGCTTTACATTTTAAGATAGATGAGAAATGAAAAAACTAGAAAAAATAAATGTAATTGCTCTGCAATATCTGTCATTTTTCTACCTAAAGCCTATTCCCTCATAAATTTAATATAATCAGCTCACGCTATATTTTTTTTCATCTGCAACATTATATTAATCACGAAAGTGTTCACTATCTAGAATGAACCTATATTAAAAAACTGATAGATTAACATTTTTTATCATAGTATAAAGGAATCACATCAAGTAAAAAAAGTTCTTTTTAACAGAAACTGTCGTTTAAATTTATTGCAAACTAAAATTTGAATTAGAAGTACCTGTATCCTAGAATTTCCAAATCCTAATGCCAGAGTTCCACTATCTTCAGCAATATCCGATGCTGTAAGACCACCAGGAGAATTGAGTATCGTGTAAAGACATATAGATGGCGGTGTGTCAACAGAAATGCGCACTTTTTTACTCGATTCTTTCAGATACCTCTTTTCACTGCTGCAATTGATTTGAATCCATTCTTAAAACTTGCGAAACACAGAAAAATGCTAAGACAGAAGCAAACTTTCCTAATCGAAGAATATTTTAAAAGAAAAGGAAAGTAAGATAACTAACGGTGCTGGCAAAGGTATTCGATCAGGCGTTGGACCATTGGTATCCTTTTTTTTGCTATCATTTCTTTCTTTAATTTTTGGCCGTTTCTTTTCAAGGCCCAGCTGCGTTGAAAAATCTTCCTTCATAATTCCATAAAACATTTTATGTCGTCTTTCTAAAAGATAACTGGGTTAAAAAAGCTGAAAATTAGATTAAATAAGTTAGTCAAAGCATTTCTTAAAATGAAAAATGAGAACAGATTCTAGCAAAATGAAAACAGATGAATGATAGAACATTTATGAGGAAGCTATTCGTTATTAGAAGTTATTCGAAGCTATTTGAAATGGAAAGAACTGTATTGAGAAAACAAGGTAGCGATAGTGGATTTAAAGTGAGTGATATAAATTACTGGTTCCAAAAATTTGGTATTTCCAAACATCAGAATTTATGACAAGCAAATGAAAATTTTTACGGTATGAAAAGTGAATCACATTACCTTGCTTGCTAACTTGACCAAGAATACCTCCCAGGTCAGCTTCCGTCGCTGATTTTGACCGCGGTCCATCGATTGCTAAAATTGCTAAATATATCCAATACAATTTTAAATTTTGAGAATTCTCAAAATCAGGGTGTCCCCATCCATTTTCAAACACATACAGAACTGTCAATTATTTAATGAGCAAGGCAAAAGTACTTTTTACTCCTTATCGTTAAAATAAGTCATGGTCTCACAATTCTCATGCTGAAATATGCTAAAAAATAATGCGAAATATATATCAATGGAAAGCTGAAATTTAGCGATATTCCAATGTGAAATAACGGAAACAAACTAGTTCTTCTTTCAAAATGCACCTTCAATATGCAAATGATCGCGCATTACATCCCGAACAATGCTATTCCGAGTTAAAAAAGGTTCCAGTTGCTTAATTGCCGATTTTGACATGCGAACAACAAATTGGTTCTTCCTTCAAAAATATGGTTTAAATTCATCAACCTCTTAGACATAACTTTTAAATTGAGCAGGTCAAATTAGAAAATTACTGCTCCTGGGAATTTACCAACATAAACGGCAAAACTTATAACTTTTGAAAATTTATATTTCCAATATGGAATAATGAAATTCTAATTTTGCGCAAAATTTCTAAATATATCAGTAAAATGCAGATATTTAATCACACTGAAAAAAAATAATTACGTGAGAGTCTGAACCAATGAATGATTAGCAGCCTGGGCATGAGTAGAAATACGGGTAAGTAATTTTGTTTGTTCTTCATACATTGAAGGTACATGTCGGGAAAATTTCTTGCTGAATAAAGTAGCTGAAGTGAAAAAAAAAACTTTGCAGATTACCAGTTAAAAATGGATGAAAAATATCAAGAAAAAAGACATATGAGCAAGACATAGCTATGAAATAATAATGAACTGATATGCAAACCTTGTAAACTACGTCCTTCAACAATAAGCTGTATGTATAAGTGCGCAAATACCGGAAATATTAAAGCGGATAGTTCTGCGCGAAAATTATCAAAGGAAGAATTAATATGATTCAAAAACGTCGAAAATTCGCGCATGAAGGTATCGCTAAAATTGTCCATTAATTCCAAGGCTGTTCGCAATGAAGTATTACATCATACAATTGTTTGCTAACAAACAATACAGTATTCTAGTTTTCCTCGATGTTTTCGAAAAATGCACTCACATATAAGTCAAATATAATGCAGTTATATGCAGTCACATACGCAGTCACAATCACAAGTCACATATAGTAATAAATGGTAAAATGTCGCTACTTTTCCATAAAATTCAACAAATGCTATTAGGTTATAATAGAATATAAACAGATTTGTGTAATTTCGCAGGAAGATAGCAATAACTTATTTTATACAATACTGGTTATTAAAAATATTTTTAAAAAAAAAGAAAAAACAAAACACACTTGTTAGTGTCACCATCAACTCCATCTTTCGAAAGACGTAGAAGCGTTGCAGCTTCTCTTGACAAGGCTTCTTCGGATTCCTTAAAATAATTTATTATCATAATGTATAAATCATGGCAAGTCCCTATGAGATTCTCTCCTTATAAAGAAAAAAAAAAATCTACCGCTAAACCATTTTTCTTTAAAAAAGCTAAAATTTGTTGCAATGATTCGGCTGTTAATGGCTGCTCCAATATGCTCTCGTCCATATCTGTAATTTAAACTTTACAAATTTTTAAAATTTAATAAATATATTGATATTTGAACGAGACGCAATGGTAAAGAAAGTACTGACATTTCAAATAAATCACTTTTTTTAAAGAATGTAAAAACTGATGATGAGATTTTTGTGCCGATAATTAATGATGTCTTGTATAGCTGGAATGATGAGTGAAGGAAAGCTATCTTTCTTAAACCTATGCTGAACTACTGACTGTAAATTAAAAATATACAGCAATATGCTATCAAAGAAGATTACAACGATAATCATCATCATCATTTCGAATCCCATTGCGAAGGAAATATCAGAATGTCTTACTGATATCCTCTGCTGCAAATACAAACAACAAAAATTCATTATATATGAAATATATGAAATGAAATGGATGGAAGGCAAAGATTGCTTAGTTTTAGAACTATCAAACTTTTTTTTGTTTTTTTAAAAAAAGTCTTAGAACTACCAAAACCACAATTCAACACTACTAATAAAAAGTACCATGTATAGCTATCACATCCAAATGCTTCATTTATATGTCCAATAAGTCATAAGTTTCACCGTTCCATAACTGCTATCTATCCCAAAATCTCTTGCAATAGTAATTCTAACAAATTATGAACGAATAGAGAATAAGATTTTAAAAAATGACTCAAACTATTCCTCGTTCTATGCAATGCTAAATAATAATTCTGCTGGAATTAATTATTAATTAATTTACTCAATTAAAAGTGAAAAGATCCCAGTATATCACTGATAAAATATCAAGGAACTTTATCAGATATTTTAGTCAAACACTAGAATGATATTTCAAATTAACTTTCAAAGGAAAATTTTTCTTCGCAACCATTTATTCGACATTGATTCATACACAATAAAAAAAACATTCAATTTGAGATATACTAAAAAAAGAATATATGAATATTTAAAGCTAGATAACCCGAACAAAACAATATAAGACTAATTAATAGACATTATAACTATCTTCAATGTAGTGAATTCAATAATTCAATATTCATGTATTGATGAATTTTGCCAGGCAGAGGTTTAAAAAATTTTTTCGAATTTAAGAACCTATATATTTTCTTAAATTTCAACAAATTCATATGAACTAATTAAATTAAATTAAGACGGATTTAGCACTTAATTGTTCGTTGATGTAAAACACAAACTTTTTTTTCCATTTTGAAATTTGAAAAAAAAAATATATGCAAGCTCACTTCTCAATAAAGGCTCAAAAATACATTAGAATATCAAATACCATGCAAATTCTACAGAAGGATAAATCTTTAGCAAATTTAAAAAACTTCCGATATGAAAAATTTTCATAAGATTAGTCTTCGCATTTTAATGCCTAAAATGATAAAAAAAAAACTTGCATGAATTCATTACATGTCAATGAATGTCAACATTGATAAAGACACAAAACAAAATGCAACATTTAATTCGCTAGTTATTCTAAACAGACTATGCATAAACCTATCAATTACACACTTCGCATGATCATTACAAAATACACAACATCATATCTGTGTAAACAAATTTTAACTTGTAGCGCTGATACAAAGTAAAATCCCGTCCAATCCTTGAAACTTATAGTTTTGAATTCTTTTGATAACAAAATAAATTTTACTTGTGCGACGTTGGAAAAAAATTGCTGCACTGAAAGCAAAAGAGAAAAGATTCAAAACTCTCCAGTGCACACAATTTATCTCTTTGTATCTCTAGAGTTAAAATGCAGAAATTTTCAATTCTGGCAAAAAAACAGTGAAGGGTAGATAGTAAAAGACTAGAGTTAGTGAATCGTATCAAAGCTAAATGTGCACCTGTTACAAGAAGCGACTGCATGGAGTTAACCATTATGCATTTCAAATAATCGTCACAAAATACACGCAATCATTTCATACATGAGAAGCAAAAAATAAATGAAATATTCACAAAAACAGACAAAACTAGGAGAATTTTCTTCACCGCTTATTCAGAAATCGCTATACAGTTCACTATTTTTGAAACATGAATTTTAAAGATAAATAATAATGTTATCGAGTAATTTGATATGGCTGTCATAAATTGAAAACACACCACAGATTGAATAAATCAAGATCTATTATTGTTACAAACCCAAGACGTATTTCATTTTGAGAATAATCCTTAATGGAAAGCAAAGAACTGCAGAAAACAGTGAACGGAGTTCATAAGCGGACCACGGTGCGCGTGCGCCATTGGTATAGAGTACAAATGTTAGGCCATCACCGAATGTATCATTAATACGGTAGTAGTTTCTATAATGAAGTATTATTTATTTTTCACTATTACCAGCAAAATGACCAAAATCCTAATCAAGCCTAGTGAATAGCTCTAAAAATGATCGCCGCTTAACCAAATGAAGGATTAAATGAGATAACTTGAAGATAACAGTAAAAGCTTTGCCACAAGACCAGTGATAGCAGAATTTGCTCCAGTGAAGCGCTGTAATGAGCGCCACAATGTCCTACATTAGAATGGGCAATAACATAAGTTACAAGATAATGACTGAGAGAACTAAATCATTGAGTCTATCGCATTTCAGTATCACTTATATTTTTTCAAAAATATTAGAATAATCTCTAAAGCAGCTAAAATATGCTCTGAAAGTACATCATATCATATACTATGAAGTGCGAATAACTGAACTATTTCGAAGCATTGAATATCGTTAAAAAACGAAATATTTTACAGCGCACATCTTGTATTAATATTAGCAGTCTGCATGATGCTTTTTAAGCAATTTCTATAAAATCCAATAAATGAAAATTTGAAAACAGTTAAATAATGCTATATTTACTAACAAATTGCGATAACCGAGTCAAAAAACTTACATAAGATCAAAAAGATGAAGCTTACAAAAGCGTAGTATGATGACAAAAGCCACGTTTCTTGTAGAAATTTATGGCACCATAATTCGTAGCCAAAACATGTAAGTAAACAGCTTTTGGATATGGTGGCTGTTGCACTACCATAAACATAAGATGATCGAGCAGATGTGAAGCAAAACCACGTCGACGATAAGGTGGACGTACAGCAACACTTAATATGTATACTACCGGTGAATAGCTACTCGATAAAAGATCGCGATCCTAAAAATACAAGACCTATTTATTTATTTATTTTTTCTTATAATTTTGCAGAGTTACATCTTTGAGAGGCCTTGTATTTTTCTCTCTCTTATATTTATTTCTTCAATAGTTTCTTTCAACTGTTCAACTATATCTCGCCATACTACTGAATTTGACATTTACACTAAATTTGTAAAAGAACAAAAGAAAAAAAAACACCTCAGCATTGCATTGAGATAAGGTTTTGAGTTCAGCGACAAGAATAGCAGCAAGTACACCTTCATAAGTAATTCCGAAACTAATCAGTTTACCATTTAACACTTCCTCGAACCAGCAGTCCGGATACTGTATGGGAAAAGATTCGAGGCAAATTGTTTTGAGAGCATCCATATCGTGCATGCACAACGATCGTATAACACACTTTTCATCCTGGAGTATAACACTACTTCCAGCTCCATCAATAAGACAGTTTACAGCTTCCTTATCGTCTAATGTTTCTTGCCAATCCTTCATTACTTTCGATGCTCATCGAATTGTTGTACTTTGCCTATTCTACCCGAAATAGCACACTGCGGCATCATTTGCTTGAAAATGCGAAAACTGGCTATCTGAAAAATATTGTATAACAATTACCGAATTACCATTTCCAAAACACCAATTGTAAGTGAAGCGTAAAACAAGCCGAACAAAATTACCAAATATTGAGCATCAGTTTGAACCAGGCCATAATATTGAGGCGATCGAATAACTCTCGAATACTCAACGAACAAAAATGAACAGTTAGCCATACAAACATGCAAGTATCTGCAAGCAAGCAAGCATGCATATCTCAACTGCAGCCAAACTTTAGAAATGTGCTGCACTTGGAAGTAACTTTTTCCAAAAACTTCCTACTACATCCCAATGACGAATTTCAGGCCATAAACTTTAAGTACCAGGCTTTGAACCCTCATTAACAAGCTTTTCCATAAATTTGAAATCAAATTACACGCAAATCAACATAGCTATAAAAAAAAAATTACACACCTGCGCGATTATTATTTAATGCGGCCACTGACTGAACTAGAATGTGTTCATTATTCTTTGAACCAAACGTTTACTTACAAACAGTAGCTGTTTGAAATTAGATGGACTTTTCAGTTCCGCTGAATTAATTCCATCAGAGTTTTTTGACTTACGTTGAATTCTAGACTGATGAAGCGAGCATTACGTTCAATTTATGCCGATATATACGTGAAAGATGCTCATCGCGTCAGGGGTACGCCACGAGTTGCGCGACCGTGGAGACCCAAAGTTATCGCTTGGGCTGGTCCAGCTGCATTTTATCGCAACAGGCTTGTACTTTAAAGGAATTATTTTGTTACATATAAATTTTTGGTGAGTAGCTGGTAGAAATCTATTCCGTTGTAACCAAAATCATCGTATCTTACCGCAAAATGTATCGTTTCACGAATTCAGAGGAGATTTCACGCAACGCTGTGGAACTTTTCCTTACACAAAAAGATACCGGGATTTCATTTTTTCCGCGTTAGAGTTCACTGAAGTATATCGATGTTTTGGTTATTGAAAATTAAAGAGCTGAACTGATTACTTAACATAATAAAAGTTATACTATTATTATATGACTTTTATAATAATAATAATTATTATTATTTCCTCAAATTTTTTTTACAGATTTTATGAACCGAATGCATGGTATAAAGCACGAATAGCAAAACCAGTACTTTATCCGAAAATGTTTGTAATTGATCCAGATGATCATTTATTATCCCTGAAAGAACGTTTGGCAGGTTGTTTCTTTTTCCGCAAATATGCTCGGCTTTTGGAGTTTGGTTAAGAAGCTTTTCTCGGAAAACTTTTTCAACAAAATGGGAGTCAAAGTGTATTTAAAAGTAAGATTATAAAAATTTTTGTTGTTGCAGTACCGCAGACACAAAGATACGATATTGGTTTCAAGAAAAAGAGTGTATTACCAGTAGTATCATCGCAATTATCGGAACCAAAAAGTGTTCAAAAATTGTCTGGGAAAATGCATCGTAAGTCCGACTTCCATGCTTTCAATACCGTATTAACTTTTCATATTTTTCTATCTTGAAAAATGTTTAAAGATTATTTTATCTTTATGATTTCTTTTGATCATTTTGGATATCTTACATATTAGGTTTAAGTTAACTTCATATTTCTGTTTTAGTTGTATAACAGTACGAGACTTTTTTGTCTTGAGAATGATGGATGTAAGGCAGATGTCCATGCTAAATCAGCATAGAAATCCATACCAAATCAAACCATTGACTTTTGATTATTTTTCATTATTATAAAGCTGCTAATTATAATTAATAAGTAAGATCATTTCATCATTAATGGATATTTTCTGGTATTGCAGTGACAAATAATTTAAAGGCAGTGGATCATTGGCAATTGAGTATTTTTCATCATTATCGTTTATTTGATGATCTTTTTCGTGCAAACGTCTTCTTTCATAATACACAAAAAATGAAGCTTAAGTGGGGCAATGTTGCTCTATACCAGGGAAATTTGATCGATGCCTCTGATACAAGTATATACCTGTATTTCCAAATAGAAAGAATTCATAAATTTTACTTTGGATTTAAATTTTTTGATTATCCTAAGATATTTTGAATAAATTTTCGAGGTTCAATTCAGATACAGTACAAGTTTTTGCAGTCGATTGATTTATTTTTAATTTTTTTTTTTTTTGATTAGTCTGTTTTTAGAATATTGTATTTCATTGTTGTTGTTTAGGTAATAAACCAGATATATCAATTGAATCATTGGATGGTGGATTCAGTTCATTCATATTATTGAATCTTGATGGAAACCCATATGACTACGATGGCGAAGTTGTCCATTGGCTGATAGCTAATATTCCCGATGGCAGACCTGTAACTGATGGGACAGAAATAGTTCCATACCTGCAGTTGGTGCCTTTCAAAGGAACTGGTCATCACAGAATTGCTTGTTTGTTGTTACGGCATAATGAAGTTATTGATTTGACTTCAAAAAAGCCAAAAAGGTAATATTACTGATAAAGAAATGCCAGCTTTCTGTTAATAATAATAGAAAATTTACTACAAATTAGTGAATTTCAGCAAAGGTTACATAACTGATGAAGTAGAATGTATTAAAACAGTGACAAGACGTACATAAGTTCAGATTGGGGCAGAATTATTTTTTGGATATTAATGTATTAGTTGATTTTTTATTTTGATTTCAGTAGAGCATTGGAAGATCGAATCTTCAATATTGGATTGCTGTATAAGGAATTCGAAAAACGATGGACTCCTTCGGCTCTTTCATTTGCTCAAGTTTCATGGGATGTTTCTGTTAATGAAGCGCTGCACAGAATTGGTTTGTTGCAAGCATAGACTTTGTTTGGGACATGTACGATTATCTTATATCAAATATAATTGAGAAATATTGAAACGAATTTTTTCCGTCCTGTATTTCAGTTTTTTATATCGTTCCCTAATCATTGTATAGTATGAATAACAGATGATATAGTTCATATCTTCAGCATCTCACATGTATATTTAGCAATAAGTTTAACATTCAGTGAATATTGTTCGCATCTTTTTGTTGTATCTATGTTCATATCTTGCATCTTATATGGGTTTATTCTGTCGTTTCTTTAGGTATGAAATCACCAATTTATCAATATCAGTATAATCCGCCAGTGAAAATGGATCAGAAAGAATTCCCACTAAAACCACAACCATTTAATTTGTATGTGTCGCATGAATTAACTTCTGCTTCTCTAATTTGAAAGTTTCGATTTAGCGACGACATACGTGATGTTTTGAATTCTTATTTTTGGATTTGCAGATACTTGGATCAATTCCGAGATCCGAAAGAGATGCATGCGGATTTGTTAAAGAGACGTTTGCAAATGCGGAAGGTAGAAGAAAATCCGGAACAACCTAGATATCCTGATATCGACTATGCTGAACATAAAAAGAATATGCCGTTTTGGCAGCATGATAATTTGATAAGGATGAATACGGGATCCGGTCGATACAAGGCTTTATGGAGCAATCCAGTCGGTTGATTTGCTAAACATTAGAGATCTGTAACATTTGTTTTTATTTCGAGTTTATAAATGTCAAGTAGTTTTGAATGCATTCCCATTACTTTTATGCATTTACTCGTGGTCGTTCATCGACAGCAACTGTTGGACGCTCATCATGCGAATATTGGTTCTATAAAATATTTATTTGTAATTATTGTTGTTTATTGCTGAATGAACTACCATTCACTGAAATGATGATTTTTATTGTGATCATTAAGGATAGTTAGTTGTATTGATAAAAATAAGAGAGTGATGGATTCAAAAGTTAAACGTTTTATATAGAAAATTATTAAGAATATTTCCGAATTTGATGGTAACATTATTTTTTGCCATGCATTTCTGGAATAATTGTCTGAAAAATATGTAGAATTATTTCGAAATAAGAGGCACAAGAGAATAATTTAGATTGAGATTGCTAAGTTTGAAACAAACAAAAGTTTGCGTTAATCTTCTGTCCCTAGGGAATACTTTTGAAACTTGTTTTCTGAGCTAGGCCTTAACTCATTTAAGCGATAAAGAAATGAAGTTATTGTGTTGGATGACATTTTTTAAGCGATAAACAAATGATGCTCAAGTTGATGTGAGCAAAAATCTTCTAGGAAGAAAGCCCCTGCTTACTGCTATAAAGAATAAATAGTAATATTTGTTTTGCATACACAAATACTTTACATAGATGATTGTAACAAAAAAAAAAAAAAAACACCTTGAATCATTTGACATTGAATTTGACCTCTTTTTGATCTTCTTTTGAATCATTTGATTAATTTATTCCTAAATGAATTAGAGAAAATCTAGCCAGTGTTTTTGAGTTAATAAAATGAAACTAATGAAAATGAGGATAAAAGAATAAAAAAGTATGCACTCAATAAAAAATGTCGATATGACAGAAAGCCAAGGCATAGAGTCTGGGCCATAATTATCTTCATTTTCGTTGGACAGACGCTTTCCGGTGAAGAAAATGATGATCAAACAAGGCTCACTTAGTATTTAGTTTAAGGATTTTCAATTCTTTACAAAACTACTAAGTATATATGATACGCACTTGCATACCTCTACTTTAGATTTGAATAGAGATATACTGGGGTCAAGTATATCCCATAATTTAGTAGATACTGAGTTCAAGTTATATCCCATAATCACTGAAATATAACTTCACATTTTAAATTTGTTGTTGTGTGTGTAGACATACACATACATATATACTTATGCACACATACACACAACACAACACATAAACATGCATACATCGTTACCGAGTATTTATGATACATATACTCATCATAACCTCTATTTTAGATTTGAATAACTGGGGTCAAGTATATAATTGATGCTGAGGTCAAATATATCCTATAATCACTGAAACATAAGTTGACATTTTAAATGTGTTGTATAGATGTGTGTAGACATACATACACATACACATACATACATACACACACACACACACACACACACACATACACACACATATATATAAATATGCATAGATCATGTGGGAAGCTTAGTTGTAGTAAAAGATTGGTTTGCTATGGGAGAAGGAGTACCTGTTCCATTGTTCATAATACTTCATCGTTTTATTTTTGTAGTAACTAAAAGTACCATTTAAAATTTCAACAATACATTGTTGAAGTTCTCCTTTAGTAATTGTTATATCAATGTGAATATTTTTCTCTCTGTCTCTCTGACCGAACGCTCTTGTCTTTCTCGTTTTACATTTCTGGATTTATTTGTTTCAGTATGTGTGTGTGTGTGTGTGTGTGTGTGTGTGTGTGTGTCTAT
>JARVGP010001251.1:0-18555 GCA_029876185.1 Mansonella ozzardi
TGTGTGTGTGTGTGTGTGTGTGTGTGTGTGTGTGTGTTTGTGTGTGTGTGTGTGTATGTGTTCATTTCCTTTCTAAAGTCTTACAGTCATCAAAATGTAATTATTAGCTTGCATCCTTAATGAAATATCACAATGTTTTTTAAAATATTAGTAATACTTTTTTAACCTGAAATTATACTTTACTACAGTGGCAAGAGAGCGCTTATTGACGCACTTATTGAAGTCCTAAATGTCCATAAAACTAGAATGGAATTGAACGAGATTCTGTGATATGAGGATTTTATTTATTGTTGATATTTACAATAAGGTATTTTTTAATTGAGAATCTATGAATATCAATAATTTTTATCATATTTTTCAATACTTATATTCTAATCAATTAAGATTAAAATATTCAAATCATACTATAAATCAAAAATATCTCTCTTTTTCGTTAATAGTGATATTTTAAACATTGTTAGTTCAATGTTTACTTGTTCAAATTTGGAATCAATTAAAGTCGATGGATGGAATGTTTTAAACTTTTGTGAAAGCTGTCACTATGTGGTTAATTTCAATTTGCAAAAATCCATTATACAAGCTTACTTTATTAGCAAATAATATTTTTAAAACTTAATTTCGAATTCTAGACATGATTTGATAACAGAATGTTTTTAATATACGAAACGAAATGAAAAGGATCTTCTGAGATATTTGATATATTTCAAATGATTTTGCTAAAAATGCCACTAATTTTTTAGTAAATATGAGTGTAATTTCCATTCTTGTTCATTTCCTTTGATGAGATATTTTCGAATCTATCCTAAAAATAAAGAGATAAAGAGATTGAAAAACTTTCAGATGAGTAATATGAGCAAGTTCAGTAATTATTTTCGATTTTTTGAACTGATGCTTTAAGTGATCATTTTTCTCGATGGATCATATGTGCCACATTTGTTATAATAATGATTATCAACTCAGGACTGCACACTAAAAGCATGTTTATTCCTTGTCCTAGAGTTTGAAATCCTAGAGATCTTTTCTTCGGGATTGTCATCATTTGTATTTGTGTGCTATTGGACTCATTTGTATTCTCACCGATTCAAATTTGCCATCTACAAATCTTCCAATAATACACGATATAACTGATTCCTATAAAAGATTTTTTTTAATGTTTTCTAGTTAAAACTTTAGAAAAAGCAAATTAAGTTAGAAAGAAATTTAGCTATTTTAGATAAGAGATTTTCCGTGCTTGCGAATTGATCATTGGAAATCTCTTAAAATTTAAATTTTGATTGTTTTTGGTGTTATTGATATTTACATTCATTCCAAAAAGTGCATACACTTTCTTCTGCTCTTCTGCTGCTTGCCTAAAAAAATCATCGATGAAAATTTTTAAGTGAAACCTAAAATACATTCATTGTTTCTTTATTGATCTTAATTTTTGAACTTGGATTTCTTGATTTAAAAAACTAGAACCAGAACTTTCTCACATCTGATTCATCTTCCGATGAGCTGACGAATTTGTTGTGAACGAAATGACCACTTGTAGACGAGATCGTTCTCATCTAAACATTTAATTAAGCAAATTTAATTCTGCTGAAGAAAACAGTGCTGGATTATCGGATGCTTTTAAAAGGTACTACCGAATATCGGAAAAGTAGCACCTTATTGTAATAGCAGCAGACGTAAAAATTTATTGGAAATTGAAATTCGGATGAAATCATTTTCATTTCAATATGATGCTTTTCTGTTTATACTTACAGGTAAAGTTTGGTTTGAAGAAGATTTTGCAATACTTCCACTTTTTAGTTCCGAAATCTTTTTCCTACTTTCAATGCTAAGTGGTGGTGGTTGGCTTCCTGGGTTTCGGATTTGTACATAAGTTGCTGACGACTGGAAATTTGAGAGTTTGTTAAACAAAAACAACTTTGTTATAAGCTATCCGAGCTCAATGCATAGCCATAGACTATTATAAATGTAAAAAATGTGATGGATCTGAAGCACTTGAATGTCGAATTTTCGAAAATTCTGGTGCATTTGGAAGTTTCACTCCTCGATTGTTTCATTGCAATGACTAGCTCAGCTTCAAAATTTCCATAATTGTGTTGAAATGTTCATTGGATTTTTCATTCAAATTTTCTCCAAGTGCAAATGGAAAAAAAAGAAAAAAAGTGAAAACTTCGTACTTCCACTAGTGATTTCTGTGAATTTTGTTCCTTTAAATTCTTGTTACCCGACTCTTCATTTATCGCATTTATGCACCTTTAATGTGTTTTTAAATTTCCAAATGCAATCTTACGACATCCGAAATTTTAAAGAATCAAAAATTGCTGTCAATTTTCATATTACTATGTGTTTTTCCTTTTATTTCATTATTTTGATGCATCTTCCCATTCCAAAAAGTTATACTAAATTACCTTGTTCAAGCCGATACTTCTTACCATCCAGCGCTTAGAAAAAAACACAGTCAGCTTGTTGAAAGTTTATTTCAACATAATTTCAGATGTTTGGGATAATATTACTGTTGCTTTTAAGTTTTTGCTCCATACCTGTCACATTCATTTATATGGGCAGACGATATATTAGGTCTCCTTTTGAATGAATATTTGACAATAATTTCAACTTCAGCATTAGATTCCATTGCGAGGGTTTCTGCTTCCTTTCGAAACTTTTCAAAAATTCGTCGCATTTAGTTCTTAGCTGCAGCCAATTCTTCGATTGTAACAATGAGCATTAGATCATATAGGCTTACTTTTATTTATCATCTTCAACATCAAAGATTTTGCATATTGTTTGTGCAGTATCAATTTAGAATTCGGCACTTGAGGAAAATCCCGATAAAATTTTAAAGACAGATCTCTATGGCTACTAGTCTCGGAAGTTTTGGCACTGTAAAAATTATAAAAATATCGGAGAGAAAAACATTTTAATATAAGTCAAATTTAAATATGTTGAAAGAAAAATGAAATGAAGAGTAAGGAAAACATTCCACCATTTCGATGAAATAAAGGAATGGAAAAATATTGAGTAATGTTGAGTAATTGAGTCATCATGAAAACAATAAAAATAATCTGAATTAAAAAAAAAAAAAAAAAAACTGGAAACTAAAATGCAAAAAATTCATATACTTATTCATTTACCTATTACTTATATTATTATATTACATTTATATTGCTTATGTACTTATACATATAATTACTGAAATACAATTTTTTGCATATTGTTGAATGAAAACACTGCAAAAATTCAAAATTCTTATATCTCAACAACTATTCAGTTTTTTGGGCAAACGTGCTGGTTGTTGCGCAATACGTCCACCCCAGCGAAGTCGGAAATTGCTTTTCCGCCATTTTATGTTTGGATTAAGCACCGCACGACACCAAGTTGGAAAAGATAGCATTTCACGATAGAGCCAAACAAACAGGAATTGTGCAAAGGAAAATGGCAGTGGCCCATTCTGAAATATGACATGGTTCGGTATAGATTAAAAGAGTGAAGCATTCTCTCATTAAATATTTTGATGACTGTTTCAAATCAACATTTACAGATAATTCACGTGGATTTTCTTCAATAGAATTTGTGATAAGAAGGACAGCAAGACATGAGACTCGTTTCATCCATAAAAAGAGAAGGAAAATAAATTTTTAGTGAAAAAGAAACGGAGAGGAAATCAACAGCACTGACTCATCATGCGGAAGTTTGATGTTATGATTCAAAGCATAAGAAAACGTGTCAAACGAACCTGAACAAGGTGAATCAAAGTGTAATCACAGCAGATCCAGTATGTAAGATGAAAAATAAAGTAATAAAAGACAAAAGTTAGTGATGATGGAAAGAGAATCAAAATGGCACAACATCCGAGTATGCCGGACAGAAAACAATCTTGTAAAGGTTCCAAAATTATAGTATGAGGCAGCATTGCTATACGTAATTTTATCCATCTGCAAATAAATTATTGCAGAAAACGGCTTTAAATGCTATCAGATAACGTAACTAAGGACTTTATTCATTAAAAAATTTAAAAATAATTAGTTTAAAAAAAAATAACCGCGAAAATTAAAGTTGCAGGAAACTGAAGAGATAGGATCTTATTAAAACTACAAAAAATGCAAAGTTTAGAATCATTTATGATATAATTTCAAACAGATTTATCCGAAAAACTTAGTACGAACCTGCATATACGTTCATGGAAAGTGTTCGGGTCGGGTCTTGCTGTGTTTTGCATGGCAGGCAGACCAGAAATGGCAATTTTCCAGCCCCTTAAAGATAACAAGTTCTTAATATCCAAATTATAAATTCAATAAAAGTTAAAATTTAAAATTTCAGAATCAGTCTTGCAATGCATTAATGTGGTTTTCTCATAGGCAAAGGTACCAAATCAAATAAATAAGCATAGTACAACCATTTGGCTTAATCACTACTATACTGGCATCCGACGTGCGCTTCCCAAAATTAAAATAATAAAGAAATACATGCCTTGCAGCAAATGCAACACCGAAGAAGTAATCCTCAGCAAGATAATCAGCGAAGTTTTCCATACCCCCAGCATCCTCCAGAGCGCATTTTCTCATTAATGACGACATTCCTGTAGAGCAGATAAAACGCAAACAATTACCAGCTAAATAGATACGTGCATGTCCTGTCCCAAAATATACCTGAAAATGATTACCATGTAATTTAAATTCTCAGATTCCTTTTCTCCACTCAAAAAATAGTTCCTTTTTTTTACTCGAAATAAGAATACAACTGGTACGTACATTTTAAAAACAGTGCAGCAAGTTTAAGGTTAAAAACTGATAAGAGTTCGACTTGTTACCTGTTCAAGATTAGCTCCGAAACCACATCTATCAGCGCAAAAAGGCATCTGTGTAACTAATGCTACATCATTTGACATAGCGTTTACCATATCCATCAGCGCATCTTCACGCACTAGAAAAAAATCGATTCTTTAATTTTTTTTTTTTAAATCCATTCTTTAATTTTAAATGTTATCGATTCATGATTTTATAATTCATTTAATATTTAAAATAACAAAAAGACTTACTATAAATTCCACTATCGCTAATCAAAATTAATGGATATTTCGAAGCGTGATAAGCAGGAATCATATTGTTAATCTTTGGATTTAATCCAACATTACCACCGCCTAAGATAAAAACCAGAATCAAAAGTTTTTTAAATATGGTATGATTTAAATAAGTGAAATATAAACAACAGAGATAAAGTGATGAGCAAAACCAAAAACCAAAGTTAGTACTGGAAAAATTTTTTTCAATCAAATGATCATGAAACACATTACACAACAGAGAAACTTTTAAATATAAATGAAATAAACTTAACACAAAAAAGGCGTGCATCAACATATGGGTATTTGATCATTAGAGCTTCAACGACTTTTCGAGAGGGATCATTTGCATCATGCAAACAGAATAATAATTCATACTAAAAGCAAAATAAAAATCTCTCCTCGAGTATAAAACATTGTATTTAAAAATCCGTATCTTGGAAATAAAAGGACTTTTTGACTTAAAATCTACAGGAATAACTAACAGTCCAATTAAATGAAAAAATATAAATATTCATCTATATTTGGATTACATAATGAAATAACAACATGAAATTGGATTTCCGATCGTGAAAGTAGCGATATTCATCCTGTTTGAATATTGTCTTAATGATTAAATATGAACTGGTTAGCATTTAAAGTGGCAACTTACACAATGATATTTTAGTTTAAAAAAACTTTCGAGATTAAAAAATAAATTTTCATCAGTGCCAACTAGTGGCTTAATGATCGATACTCCAGATGTATCATTCCTCATTGTTATTGGTCGATGTAAGCGATACTTTCTGAAATGGAACAAAAATGTAGCATTTAAAGAATTAGCCGCTAAAAAATTTTTCATTATTACTAAAAAAAAATCATTTATGTAATTAATTAAATATTGCATAAAAGCATTATAGAAGTAATTTTAATTGAAAAAAATATAAATATATCCAAAAATAAGATTTGGAAATGGAGATAATACACATAAAAATATTACGCATAGGAGATTGCGATGATATGAACGATATATAAGCCACAAAGGAACAAAGATATGCTGATTGCAATCGGGAATGCACAGTTCAAATTCGAGATGAAATCGACAATTGCAAATGCGATCTGCATCTGAGGCCATCTGAAACACTATCAAAAATTTATAGTTATACAAAAAACTATTATCCAAAAAATGTTTATAGATAATGGCAAATTGCTTAGAGACTAGATCATGTGATTTTTAACAAATTTATATGTTAATGTAAATGAATGAAAATTAGTTTTATCATATTCATAAAAAGAATTATCATTATTAAAAATATTCATTTATTTATATCAAAATAGTAAAATTCAAATCAAATAGTAAAATTTCTAATAAGTAACGAAAATTTGATTTCCCTCATAAAGTTTTACTTCTATTTCCTTCCCCCTTATAACTTTTGAAATTTCTTTGTAATGCCAAATGATGAGAACTAATTAAAGTTTACTGTTCAATGATCATTATTAATGGCATTCTATTTCAAGTAAAAATAATTTCATCTTTTTCTTTTCCATTCAAAATATGAATGAAAGTACTTACTTATCTAAAGCTATATAAAGTTACTCTAATCGCTTTTAATACAAAATTAACACATCTGCAATTAGTTATCTTCAAATTTCCAGTTTTAAATAAATGATTGAAAAAAAGAGTTAAATGAAATGTAAAATCGGAAAAAAGATAGCATTCAATGTTTGTGGCATCAAACCCAAATATTTGACACACAGCAACACCATAATATTTTATTGAAAAAAAAAAACTTTACTTCAAAGTGCATATATGCAAAAATGCACTAAACAATGCAACATATACAATGTAAAAGTATATAATTTTGAATAAATATGTAAATAACAACACTTAGAATATCACAAATGGAGCAAAAATTGAAAAAGAAAAAGAGAAAAAAAGAAGGTATAGAATATATTACATAACTTCCTCTTTTCTTCATTTTAATCAACAAAAATCTTTTGAAAATATAAACAATATATTTTATCGTGAAATATAAATTATAATATAAAAGATGGTTGAAAATGAAAAACGATAATGAAAACCAAAACATGACTATATATGCAAATTACATAATTTAAGAGAAAAAAACCCATTAATGTCATCATTTTTATTAAATATGATTTTAGCAGTTTGATCATTTGAAAAATTGCAAAATCTTAAAAAAAAAAAGAAATCTCAAGCAAGCATCTTCAAACAATGACATTTTATCAATTTCAACTATATACTCATTCATAAGCATAATATAGAAAATGAAAATTGAAATTAAATATTTTGTTTCTGTAAAAAGAGAAAATATATGCACGAATCCTATTTATAAATTATAAAAAAATTTTCAAAATCTCTGAAATTTTTCAGAATTTGAATGGCAAGCTTTAGTTACGCAGAAAAATAAAGATAAAACAAAATATGTATAAATACAAAATCTAAGTGTAGGTTAATATTGATGAAAAAGATGATAACAATAGCTCTGGAAAATGATGAGAAAAATGAGAGGAACAGCTCTAATACCGAAATATCATTATCATTGTTGAATTCGTTTTGTTAACTGCAATATTTCAACTTCTACTTAAAACATTAAAAAATTAATAACTTGCAAATTCAAAGCAACCAACTTAGCTAAATCTAATATTTTTATGAAACTAATGAAGAAAACATGAAAACCAGAAAATGTGGAAAATTTTGCAATTATGAGAACAAAACGAAGCTTTCATTAATTGTGCAATGAAAACCACAAGCAATAACATATGATTGTCTCTGTGTGACACGTTGAAAGAATGAATTCGGAGAGTGATCTTTAATAAACAGTAAAAGAAATTTAACATGCGCACTTTTCTAAAAACTCTAATTATGAAGAAGGGTGAATTTCCGCCTGTCCGGGAAGGGAACTTTCATAAATATGATTTCTCAGAGAAACCATATTTATGAAAGTTTCTGAGAAGTCCACAAAAACAACAAAGATCATAATGCCTAATTCAATCAGAATAGAAAATTGAAGTGAAAAAAAAGTTATTCTATTTCCTATTACCTGTAATCAAATAGAAGTTTTGAAAACTATATCCACAATCTATACAAAGTGAGAGAGAATAAAAAAAGAAACTAATATGCAAAGTGAATCCATACTTTGCGATGCTCACTGCGGCAGAAATCTGTTGATGCAATAAATTTTAACATTATTTGTAGGAAATTTTAAATTACGATGCCATCATAATTTACACTGGAATCATTGCTTTCCATAACGGTCCTGATATGTGCTATTGTCAGCTAAAAGTGTTATAAAAACGTTAGTTTAAACAACTTTTCTCTTTTCAATTTTTTTTCGGGATATTAAAAATTTTGTTATAAGCTGAACTCTGTAGAGAGCTGCTAGCAAACATAAATGCTAAGAATATAATTAGTACCAAGAACGTCATTTCTAGACAGCAGTGATAATTTTAACTAGGAGCACAAACTATTAATTTAATAAATATTTCCGATCTGTAGACATTTTGCCTAACATTGCTTTACATATACTTCCATTTTCAAAAAAAATTTCATCCGTTATATAGCAACTAAAAAGTTTTGCATCCTAGTTCCATAGAATATTCAGAACTTGTCCTAGAAATTGTCCTACCTAAATTTTGAATGCATTTAAAAGTTCAAATAAAGAAATGACGACCGTTCTGACTTTTTCCAGTTTCGAAATACTTTATTTGGAAACAATCAATGAAAATTTTTGCTGAAAAAAGACTTTTAATGGGTAAGCTAGCAATAGTCTGGAAAAGATTGAAGATTCCTAAGTCCAAACTTAAATTCCAAGTAAATAAAACCATAAGATAAATATGTTTTAAAACCGCATATATCAAAAATATATCAGAAAATTTGGAAGCATTACATTGAAGTATGTAGTAATTTGTTCCGCCTCGCTTGATGGTTCCAGCTGTATAATTAATTCACGGATTTTACCAGTAACTTGATTTAATGTATCAACAGTAATCTGTAATGAATAACGTGAAATATATCATTCTTATATAGATGCTACCTGCAGTTAAAATTTTATTCTCAAAGAAACCGCAATTATTATTACTTCATCAATAAATGTAAATAATAATTTTGTAAAAGCTATAAAATATTCAGAGATAATTCCTAAAAGACTAACCTCATTACAACCAGCTTCATAAAAATAAAGATAGTGACTGAAGATAGTTATATAAAGTTGCACTTGAACAACCGGATCCATGCACTGAGATGCAACACGTAAAGCTTTTTTTAAGCAGTTGACAACCTGAAAAAGATATACCGAACATTGGTTTAAAAAAAATATTAGCTTAAAAGTCATTTGTTTTCCTGAATGTCTACTTGAACAATATACAGTTTTATGAAGTGATCCGGATAAACTAAATTGCAAGAGGGCTCTTTTAACCATACACTTCTATATTTTCACAGCAATCAAAAAATGAAAAAATAAATACCTGCACGGAATCTTTCATCGGAGAAACCTTGTCTGCTGTATGGCCATTCCAAAACAAATGTGCCTCAAGGAAACAGTATACTCTATTACAAGTTATTTTTGCTAAAGATTGTTATTTTCAAATTTTTTAAAATCGATTTGCAAAAAAAATCGATTGCAAAAAAAATCGATTTTTTTTTCTTAAATGCAAATGTAGCTCGATAAAATTGTTTCATTGTTTTCGACTGAACAAGCACCAATATTATACACCCATCTCAACAACCATTAATAAAATTCATTGAACTCACTACTAAGCAAACTGCTACACACTGGTCAGCTTTTTTGAAAAGCTTAGCTGAAGCATGAGCGCACTGAGTACGTAGTGGTTCATGATTCTCTTCTGTGAAACATTTTACTCGCTCAAGAGTACCTACAAATTAATTTCAAAGTAAATTCAGTAATAAAGTAAGACTTATGATCAAGAATTTACAAATGGTTTCAGAAGCGATATTATTCTCTTAGAGTTTAAATATGGAATGAAAAATATTACAACTAATGTTGAAAAGAAAGTGAAATTTATTTTTACAATATTCAGCTGAGAAAAACATCTTTGGTAAGGTAAGAAATATGTAAGAAATATGCACGGACCTATAAGTAACGAAATTGCAGCTAACTGTGCTCGACTATCAGCAACTTCCTCCTCATAGATGGAAAAGGCCTGTAAAAAATATTCCTAAAAATATCTCAAACAATGCAGCAGCTTTCTCATGCGCTCATAAATATATAATATAGTCTTAAAAATTTTTAAATTAACAAACCTTTGAGAAGAATTCATAAGCAACAGTCACGCTGTTTTCGAATTTGATTTGATCAGCTATCAGTACTCCCTGCAAAATAAGAGTTCAAATAAGCAAAAATGTTAGTATTAGTATTATCAGCGATAATTCCTATTATTAATAAATTGTTTACTCCATAATCTTTCCACTCTGTAATTGTGCGAAAAATTCGTCAAAAATTTTGAACTTTAAATTAATGTAAATGGTGCATTAGTGTCAATATTAGTGATAAATGATTAAAAAGTTAAAAAATTTAGAAATTAATTAATTTACAAATTAAGAAATAAATTAAGAAATTAAATTAAGAGATCAAAAAATTAACCTTCTAAAAGTAAAAAATAAGTTAGAATTAAAAAATTAAGGAATTAAACAAAACCATATCATATATAAAACTGCAAATTAATTCTTGAAGAAAACTAAATAAAAATATAGACCTGCAAATACAATCGTATTGGTAATTGTGAAAGTTCTGCTGATGAAACTAAAGCATCTATTGTATGCATACAAAAGACAAACATTTTTTGCAGTTTTGCATCACGTTTTTCCTGGAATTAGAGAAACAATAATAAAAACATTGTTATGCCAGAAATCCAGCACAAAGATTAAAGTGAGAAAATTTAGCTGAATTTCGAACCTACGTTCATTTGTCAAAAATTATGACTGTTATGGCATCACTTATTGTCGAAAATTGTTACTTATTGAAAACAACAAACATCATCAGTTTCAGAAGCATAGCGAACAATTAACTGATATACGACAAACGTTATGGTAGGTAATGAATATTGAATACGATAACGTCCACCAGCGCCAAAACGTTTTCGCACTGCACTGATTATCTATAAATGATGCTTCGTAAAACAAGAATCAGTATGTTTGAAGATATACGGAACAAAAAATAACTATAGCTTAAGACTGTATCGTTACCGCAAGGTGCTTATATTTTCTTCCGCAAGTAAATTTCCTGCTTAAGTTGTGGCACATTGCTCTTGCTTATCTGCGCGCAGTTTATTACTTTTTTTTTCTGTTTTTTTCAAGTCTTCTAACATATACCAAAAACTGCTGATCTGTTGTTGCAGCATGGATGAGATTAACAAATCTTGAAACAAGGGCTTGTTCGTCAGCAAAGTCTTCATTCATTTGCAAATCATCTGGCTGGTCTTCCTGATCCACTAGCAATGGCTCGATTAAATTTAATAATTTCTCCACTGTCTCCATTGTGGTTAAAACTATATCCTAGAATAAAAGTGTCACATTGCGTCTTAACAGATGCTTTTAAACATCCTAACAAAGAACTTTCTAAAAAAACTCTTAAAATAATAAGTTCCTGAAACTGAATTTGGGAAATCCCTATTCTACTTTTCAAATCATCTTCTCTGTAATGTAAAGCAAATGAACTTACATCATCCACCATCTTTTGTAAAACATACGCTGCTGCCTGAGTTCTACCACGATAATCCATTAGTCCTAAGACATCGCTATAATGTTCCAATTGAAGTAGTTTGTCAATGTCATTGTATTGATTCACTGGGATTCGCAAAATTTTCATTATCTCACGGCCAAAAATGCTACTGTATGGAGCTCTAAAAAAAGAAAAATGAGGGAGTTTCAAAAAGTTCTACTATACTAATGTTATGGTGTACTCACGAATTTATGACTGAAAATATGCATTCAAGTATGAAAATCAACAAAACATGAAAGTGACTGATGCGAAAAAAAAGTGTATATTTTGAAGATGGGTCATCTCTAACTGAACATCCGTAAATAAAAAATGAAAAATTAATATTTACCTTGCTAATTTAAGTTTGGTAAAAACGTTTGCTGTAGTAGCGAAAACCATATCTGCGTAGTCAGTTTTTTCTGGGTAACATTTCAAAGCAAAGTTAACGAGGGTAGTCTAAAAACTAAATATCTTCATTCACTTTTACGATCCAAGTAAATAATTTAATCTTTCGAGTATATTTTGATTAAAAAGATATTGTAATATTTTCTTGCTGAAAAATCAGTAGCAAACCTCAAATATTCTACAGAAGCTAAAACGAAATTGTAAAAAAAAACAGACCTGCAATGAAACGATATCTTCCGGTGGCATCCCCTCCCGACTCATTATCACTGACTGTGTCTGCTGCGAAAAGATCTCAAATAACGGCAAATCTTTGGGAATTTCAACACCTTCAGAAGACACATAAATGGCAAGCCGATCAATTAAAGCGATGAAAACATTTTTTATCTGCAAATGAATTATACTGCAGATAAACTTGGCAAAACTGATTGACAGAAACATTGATAGACAAAATCAAATAGAACAACTGAAGCAAAACAAGGTCTACCTGTACACCCTGATCCAGTTCAGAGCAAGCGTGGAGAAATTCATGCAAAGTTTCTAAATGATACTCATCTGGAAAGACCTGAATAACACATTCCATAAGATATTCTTGAGATATAGCATCTTTGCATGACACAGCCTGCTCCAATATTCCGGGCAATACAATCTGAATAATTTAGGATCAGTATTAAAAATCTGACAATAAATGAGAGAATGAATGACTAATTTTTAAAATGTCATTACTGTTCAAAGTCATTACCCTTCAAAACGATTAAGTGCTACACATTCAAGGCTGTAGGAACAAACCTTGCGATAGGTGTCAATATTGAGATTTTCCAGCTGTGAAAGTCGAACAAGATTTGTTCCTACCAAGATTCGTAACTCTCGTCGTTCACGTTCACGTTTATCCTTTTCCCGGCTTGGCCCTTGATGTTGCATACGTACCCATAACTTATTCATTTCAGCAAAGTTCACCATAATGAAATCGATTGCATCTCGTACGTCACCATGATCACTACTAAAACAATCTTCACACCCACTATGACCTAATTTTTGAATAATGAAATGAATAAGTTTGGCAAGTTAACGAAAAAGTTGATAATTATAAAAAATTGAAGAAGAATGCTTGTAATTGTTCTGTATTTCTTCTACAATATAAAAAATAAGGTTTTATTTTTTTCAGACAGTATTTTAATAAAAATAATGAAGAAGAGACGCACTTATCATTCTCTGCAGTATCGGGCAATAGATTTCTGGTACACTGTAATAAATAATTACGCAAAAAAAGACCGCGAAGTGGATGTTGTACACCTCGACACATCTCAACTAAATCCTTCAATATATCTCGAGCATTCGCTTCCCCGAGTCTTATGTATACAACACCAACAGTTATTAATAAATATCTATAAAATATGCGATTTTTAAGAACGACATGATATAGCTATTGTAATATTAAAACGTTAATAATTCAGTTTATAGAACAATTCTTTTTTGATATTCTTAAACATTTAAAAAATTAAAAGTATATGAAATATATGATTGATTTTAATATGGATCAAATAATATTTCAAAATAGCGAAAAATTTTCTAAAATTATTTTGTTTCAAATGCACCGCTTCAACATTTCATACTCTTATGCGCTTTTTTTTTTCTTTTTTTTTTTTCAAACAAGATGTAAAACGACAAGTTGAACACTTGCAAAAAACTTACAAACGAGGGATGACATTGCCAGCATACTGAACAAGCTCATATAAATCAGCCACTTTTTTTCCTTTCTCGTAATCTTCAATGAGATGAGTTTCTAGATGTTGCAACTCATTAGTCACATCAACATCTGAAAAGAATTCTTATGAGAGAGAAAAAAAATCACTTCAGATTTCCCACATCGATTCTCCTTAAACAAAGAATGGTTTGAAGTTTTAAGCGTGATTTCTAAATGATATAAAACTCTATTATTAATTTCAAAAAAATAGAGGCTCTAATGAATTAGAACAAAGCATATGAATATGCCAGATGTGGGAATTAACTGAGAAAATAAAACATACATAATATAAAAAGTCAAAAAGTAACTCAAAAAAATTTTTTTTTTTAAAAAATGTGTGATAGCCGTATATAAAGCTATCAGAACTAATGCCTCACAATAAATTATAACAGTACTAAGTGTGTTACATTCGATGCCCATACATATGCCTGAAAACAAACTACAAAAAATTAGATTTCCAAAAAAAATTTTTTTTCTCCATTTGGGATACTGAAATTTTGAAATTCTCACAAAGCCTGTAGTAGTATTTCGGTGTAAGTGCTCCAGTGCGTAATTCCGAAAGCATCTGCGATGCATGCTTCAACGCATCCATCAGAACACCTTTATCCAAACATCGTTTCATTTCGAACGATAAAGACCGTACCGTAAGACATGTTTCTTCCAGTAATTTCTCCTGCTCCGACTTCAACACCAAGTCATCATCGTTTTTTGTCATTGTTTTTACTAAATTTATTCTTTATTTATCTTCGTACAACTCTATTTTTCGCCAAAATAAAACACTTGCACCATAAATCCCGCAATACAATAAATACCCAAAATTGAATCCGTAGTTTACGCATGAATTTAGCACTAGTCTTACCAGCAGTGATAACTAATCCTAATTTCGAAAAAAATTTTGGAAAATCAAATTGTTGCAAAAAATAAATTCTATTAGTTAAATTAGTTTTATTCTCCAATGGACCATATTTCAAAAAATTTTTAAATAAAAATATGCCGAAATCAGATACTGATCATCAGGATGTGCCAAAAAATCTGCAAAAATTTATTAATTCTTGCAAAATTTGAAATTGAAGCATTATAAAGTTTACAAGGCATAATGATTAATACTTTTAAGACAAAAAAAGAAATATTATGACATATCGAACATAGAAAACAATGAAAATTATCAAACTGGAAAGATGATAACTAAAACTGAAAACCTACTATACATTTAAAAGGATAGGAATTTAAAGGGCTAATCTCTTTTTTAAGTCAGTGAAACCCATTGCAATACCGGAAAAAAAAAAATGGTTCAGAACTAATTAGCAGTGAGTGCAATGAAAAGTCATTAGTCTTTTTAGCCCAACATATAGTCACAAACTATATATATATCAAATATGAAAACAAACTGCGATCATGAAACAGAAACATGCCTACTATCAAGAATGGGCAATAACTCGGAAAACTAGGATTCTAGCTCAAGCCGACTCCGTACACAAAACAGTCATAGATCAGTTGATAGATGAAAATTTCTTTTTTGCAAACTAAGTGAACCAATGGGTTATATATATCATCCGCAATCACCGTTATAAAATTTTTGATCACCAAGGCATTAAATTCTTGTTTATGAATGAGCAAAACCTAAACGATAATACTAAAATTATAGAAAATAAGAGTATTAAGCCGAAATCAAAATGAAGTTCTGATTAAATCTCCCGAAGTAATTTCAGTTCATTAAAGCGAAGATAGATTCCAGTACTTAATAGAATTTAGTAAGCATTCTGACTGCCAAATGAAATTGATTGCGTAAAACAATGACCTATTAAATACATAACGACACTGCCTCTTATCACAATGATTAACATAAATATTGCATAAGATGCTATATAACGGACAAGCAAAAAAGCTAATCTGTTCATACATTTTGATAATCGCTAACCAAACTTTTGTTTGTTCTATATCATCATTGAAATCAGCATCTCCTATACAAGAATGTATTGAGTCAATTCCAATTCATGTACAAATCATTTGTTTCCTAATTTGACAATCTTACTTCCAGATGATTTCCTCTATTTCTTCTAATACAGTGATTTTATTTCGCGCAGAACATTATACCAATAATGGGACGAGGAGGAATATTAGTTCTTTTCTCGAACAAATCCACTGAAATCACTATCGATGGCACATCATGGCATATCCTGCAAAAAAATGGGGGAAAAATATATGGAAGTTTGATGAGATATGAATGCATTCTCTCAAAGGCAAACAACAACAAAAGGAAAAGAAATGCTGCTATAAATATTTATTCCTTTCTCGAATCTTCAACAATTGCAAAAGAACATTATGAGATGAGAAAGTTTTAAAATTTATCGAAATTAGTTCGATTAATCTCACAACGATGCGCTCAATGAACCATTCCTATTATACATATGGCAAGTTACGGCAAATACTTTTCAGGAGAAGCCATATTCAAACTATGTAATGTTGTGTTTCCGTTTCACCAACTCTTCAGCGGCAGTACCAACATCATGAACTACTAGATCGAAAACAATGCGTCTGGGATATATCGGATACATTCGTTGTTTCATTAACATCAGAATCAGACGCAGAATCAAACAGCAAAGTCGATGTAACTTATCACTGTAAAAATGCTTGCAGTAATAATAACCCGTGTAAATTTCCTTTCCCTACGATGTTTGTTCATATCGAAAAATATATCACCAGAACCGTTGACATATTCTATCTCTCATTAAGCACAATCTCACTTCCACAGATAAACTGTAGTTATTTCAGGAATATATGATATAATCCAATTTCAATGGTAAGCATAATGTTTCTTAAATTATTTCCAATAATAAAATGGAATTTGAAACTAAAAATAAAATATCAAATAATTAAATTAAACATTTCACTGCTTTATCCCATAATAAAATCGACTATAAAAACATTCATGAATTCGAGGAATATTTTTTTGTTAACCAATAATATTACATAGTATAAAGCAAAATGAGGAATATTATCCACGGTAAATCAAAAAAACCCTAATAATCCGGAAAATAATATCCGCAGTAAATCACAAAAAAAACCTAATAACCGAATTGTTTCAACCGGTTGTAACTCACAATTTCCGGAAAAGAACCACTTCATCCCAAATGAAACCACTTTCATCGAACCGCCTTAGCAAGGTGGCATACCGTATCAATCAGCTACTGATGATACAACAACAGAATGCTTGTTGACAATTGCTACAGTTATCCGAAATATGAACACATGAATCATCCGAGAACTCTTGAATATTAAAGTAATCAATCGATAATGCATACTTTTAACAACCTACCGAAAATATAATTTCTACTTTTTCAGTAATATCACATATTTCATCTTTGAAATAATTTTCCACTTTTTTGAACAAATTAATTTTTTTCATTTCTTAATTTATCAAACTATAACATACTGTATTCCCATATTCCTCTTCTACTCTACCTATTCCTTGCAATCGTTCCTTTCTATCACAAATATTTTTTCATTTACAGGAGTACATTTCAAAAATTTTCTAAAAAGATATTGAATCTTCTTTCTTCAGCCTTCTAATATCTCATACCTCTCAAATTTGAAGCAAAGATGTGAAATATTATTGTTACCGATATCATTGAAATAATGAGACTGAAGTTGAATTAGAGATAGAAAAATAAGCAAAGAATTAAATATTAAATAATAAACAGGTTACATCTGATTAATTACTTAAAGCGTTACAGTAATAGTAGGATTACTTGAATTTGCTGTTGTTCTTAGATTACATTTATTCGATGCTTTCGTCAGAGACATTTTTATCGTTCCCAATTGATATTTTCATATTTAACATTTTCCAGACTTAATTACTCCTTTTTTAATTACCCAAGTTTGAGATGCTCTTGCAACTCAACCCAACTCAATTCAACTCAACACAACAATCCCTGATCTAAACGATGAATAATATTGGCTAACAATCGACCTCTCGCAAGAAGTTCACGACAAAAAAGTTGGAAACCGTATGATATTTCATGAAACGGAAAGATAAAGAAATATACGCAGGAATCAAGATGATAAAACTTTTTTTCCTTTCAGAAATAAATTTTGCTTTTTTTTCATTTCTGAATGAAAAGATAATTTACATAACTAGGCTTACTTAAATTTGCTACTATTCTTGGATCAGCCTTATCCAGTGCTTCCATTTAGCCTCACAATGATTCGTCATCCTTCTTGCAGTAAAAAAAAAAAAAAAAAAATCATTTTATGAAGATGAAAAGAAAACTGTTATCATAGATGATACAATCTATTCAATATTTGAATTTGAAATCATTCTAATTTTAATTAAGTACGGTTAAATTTTCAAAGCTAACTTTTTATAGGTTATGCAAATTATTTTCGCTTAAAATTTGTGAATATGCAAATTATTTTTTAAAAAGCAAAACTTCTCAATCATGCCACAGATAATCATAATTA
Organism: Mansonella ozzardi; assembly: GCA_029876185.1. NCBI lineage: Eukaryota > Metazoa > Nematoda > Chromadorea > Rhabditida > Onchocercidae > Mansonella > Mansonella ozzardi. The sequence continues at coordinate 18,374 of JARVGP010001251.1, forward strand.
TTTTAAACAAAACATTAAATTTGTCATTTCTAAACACTCTTTATTAAATCATAATTCAAAGGCTAATATTAACAGTTAAAAGTCAAATTTTAATCTTAATAAATGTAGCATCTAGTTTTTTTTTTTTTTTTTTTTTTTTTTATTTTTTTAAAGAAAAAAAAAAAATTTAAAAAAATAAAAAA
>JARVGP010001252.1:0-18424 GCA_029876185.1 Mansonella ozzardi
AAAAAAATAAAAAAAAAAAAAAAAAACAAACACAAAAAACACAAAAAACACACACAACACACACACACACAATATACATACAAGAACACACACAACACACACACGCATACAATACAACACAACACACACAACACACACACGCAACACACACACACATAAAACACACAAAACACACAACACACACACAACACACACACTTCATTTACATATTCATCAATATATGCCTATTTGTTTTTTTATTTTTTGAAAGATGTCAATTAAAGCACCGATATGAATCATTTTAATGAGCAAATTTTTCAAACAAAAAAAAAGTATATACTTTAATTAACAAGTAAGCTAAATATGGAATCGTTTATTTCTTTGAAAAGAATTTAAGCATTTTTTATTGAGAAACAAATTCCTTTTTCTCATAATTATTACTAAATAACAAATAATTTGCAAAAAAAAAATTGCAAAAAATATATAAAAAATGAAAATTGTAATTTGAAACAAAACTAGAAAAAATATTAGAAAAAAAATAAAAAAGCAAACGACAATTTCAACGATGACAATTTTACCTCAGATGAGATATTTTTATTTGGTGCTTCCCAGACAAATGTTGCCGCTTCACTGCTTATTTCTTTCAGTGATAGTGACTGTGGAACAGTGCACGGTTCTAAATTTTACTTTAAAATAAATTCAAATTAATTTTTATAAGTTCAAATAATAAATTAATATTTTTTGAAAGCATTTATTACAAGTAAAACAGTGCAATAATACTGAAACTACCATAGACCATATAATCATTAGCCCTCAAAAAAAAAAAAAAGTTCCACAATTAAAATAAAAAACGTTTCAAATTGTAACATATATATCATTTAATTAATAAAAAAAAAAATTTTTTGTTTTGAAATTTACCTGTATATTCATAGCATGTAATCGGTTTGCTACTTCCAAATTTGGTTGTTGTTGTAACGGAAAAACAATAGAGGGTGAAAGAGCGTAAACCAGTTACAACATATTGTTCATCGTTGATAAATTCAGTCACTTCTATTATCTTTTGTTCTTGATTTTGAATTCGAGGCCTTCTCAAAATCACAAATAAATCATTGTCAAATTTAGTATAAAAATGCTAGTAGAAATAACTGAGTGTTTAGTAAATGATCAAAAGAAAATAATTGAATTTTTAATGATTTTAAAAAACAAACCTTTTTTGATAAGCAATCCTATACCAGAAATCTTTACCATACACTGGTGGATCCCATGTAAGTACTATTGAATTTGCTGTTGAATCAATTGCTCGTAAATTCCGTGGAGGATGAGGAGAATCTTAATGTAAATATAAGCTATTTAAATTAATAAATAATAAATTAGTAAAAAAAAAATAAAGGTTAAAGATAAAGGCAAGTAAGATTAAGATAAATACTTTTTGATTTAATCTACATGAAATATCTATATACATCTATGCTTGATGTTTTGAATATCCTCCTCTTCAAACACAACTTATTATTTTAATGAGCAGATTGAGCAAACTTCAAGAATATTTTAATTAATATGTAATTTAAATGACAAATTGACCTTTAAGAATATCTTAATTAATATGTAATTTATCATTTAAATAAAAATGATAAATTACACATTCCATGAATGTATGTTCCTCAAAGAAATATTTAGAAATTTTAATCATTTAATTTTTTTTTAAATTCATTTTCTTCTTTCACTACTGTCAATAAAATAATTCTAAATGTGTTATCTTTAGCAATTATTAGCATATAAATATAATTTATTACTTATCAATAAGGCGTTCGTCATTTCGGTTACATTTTTTTGCAATCGAATATCTGCAAATACTTTTTTCATTAGTATTACTTAAACAACAATGAAAACAATTCAAATCTCAATGTTTTGCAAGCAGCCATTTATAATTTCTATATTCATCTTTTTATTTTTGTTTTTCTTTTTCTCTTTTTCCTCTCTTCATCAAAATATATTGGAATCATAATAATTGGAAGTTCATAAAGCTAGCTTTAGTTTATGAGCTGTTTGAATTAATTAATTAGCATAATTTTATGCATACCAAATTTCATATGTTGTACAGAAGCAACGGTTTGAAATAATTTACGCATTGCTTCACGTTTCATTGCAGTCAAGCGTTGAAGTTTCATTTCTTTCAACCATTCAAGCGAATCAGACTGTTTAATTTTTAACGTTAGCGTAAATGTATAAATGGAAAATTATGATTTGTCTGATATTTGCTAATTCATTGATTCATTAATTGATCCGTTTTTTTTTTTTTTTGTTTCTTATATTTAGCTTAGGGATTTCAAGACAAAAAAATACCGTATAATTAAAATAAAATAAGCTAGGAAAAACAGCAAGCTAGGTACCTCAATATCAATACGTCCAATGAAATGTAATCGATCAATATAATAGATACCAACTACATCAATAAATGTTGTAGTCAAGATTAACCCGAATAATATGATCAGTAGCGTGAGCAATATGAATGATTGATTTCGGGGTACTAAATCTGAAATTACAATATTTTTTTTAAAAAAAAAAAAAAAAAACCAATTATAATTTTTATTAATTTTAATTATAAAAATTAGCATGTATTTAAATGATTAACAATATTATTAATAGTTCATCAAATAAATTCATTGCAAAGTTTTTCAAAAAAAAAACATGATTTCAGTGAAATGCGCTATTTTATTGAAAGGATCAGATTTTTTTTTTCAACCTGGTATAAGACTTCATACCTCCGAAACCAATGGTAAGCATTGAGATTGTAATAAAATAAAGACCATCATAAATGCTCCATCCTTCAATCCATGAAATGAGGTAACTTGCAATAATTACATATGCAAATAATAAAATATAAATTACAGCAAAAGGTACTTCAACAAAATGCGCATTTTCTAAATGAGTCCATAAAAAATCTGCAATCTAAAAAAAAAATATTGGAATGTTCTAATTTAATATTTTGGAGAAAATTTTTCAAATATTCTGGAATTCATACAATACGTTTTTATTTTGATAACAATCACAATATTAATTCATTTAATTAATCTTCATTTAATTAATCAATTTTATGTCATTATTTATTTTCTATTGGTATATATATATATATATATATATTTGAGAAAGTTGCTGTTTAAATTAAGCTTTAAGATACTTCATCCTGGCTACCAGAAATGACAATTTCATCAATTGGCACTTCAAAAAAAGTTTTAAGTCTTTGTTTTACAACTGTATGCTTCAACACTTCGGCATATGATCGATTGAGAAATTCGGTGAAAAATTTCGCCTGAAATTAATCAATTGATAATTTTAGATTATCTTTGCATTGATATAACTGAAAATTACTGATAAAATTTCCAGAATGTTTCAGAATTGAAATGGTGAAATTGATGAAACAATCACATATTAATTAAGGTGAATAGTCATAATTTAAGTTTAATGCTTGAAAATACTTAAAAGACTGGTAATTACCAGATCAGTGATTGTAATGAGAAATAATGGAATTCCGACGAATAAATAGACCATGACAAACAAGCGCGAAAGATAAGAATCTGATGCATTGGTACCATATCCTAAAAAAAAAAACACTTTGGATTTCATGAAAATAATAAATCTTCAAAATAAACATTTTTGTTTTTCTACTTGATAAATTTCAAAAACTTTCTTTTTTTCAAAAAAATTTTTCTTTCATTTTTCAATTTTTGGAAAAGAATTTTTAGATTAATTTAAGAAATATTTATAAAATTAAAAAATAGCCTATTGATGTTAGAGCAGTCGCTGCAAAAAATAAATTCCACATTGATTTCGAACTTATTTCATGCTCCATTTCCTGTAATCTTTCAATCTTTAAAATTTAAGAAAAAAGTGTTCACATTTCATTACCGTTAAAATGATTTTGCTATCAAATGAAATATATTATAATTAAAAATTTAATTTCTTAAAAGAAAGTTCAAAAGTTCAAATCTCACAAGAGGAGTTATCTACTTTAATTTATAAAAATTATCTCGATATATTCATTTCTATTACACATTACTTGAATCAATTTAAAATTTTTATACATTTGCATGTGTGGACACTTTCTTTAAAAAAAAAAAAAGGCAATACTGTTGTTGGCCTTCTCATAAGCGATCGGTTAATATATTTTTCTAATATTTGATGAAGTTTTGAAACATAAACATCCAGTGCTTTTTCCAAATCTTCTTTTTTCTTCTTCATTGAGCGTGGTTGAATTATTTCAGCAATCAAACTTTCTTTAATTCTGAAATTTGTCAAAATTCGTCAAACATTTGAATTAAAATTTTTTTTTGTTTTGAATTCTGGAAACTACAATTCACATACCGTTTCTTTGTAAGATTAACTAAAACATACCAAAAATATTCGATATTTCATGAAGATAGTAAAGATAGTAATAAGTTTAAGATACACTTTAAGATATCTTTACTTTACCTAATACCTGTGAAGTTAAATTTAGAAATTTAACAATTTATGCATTTATGCAATGAATCGATTTTCAATTTGCTGCAATAATTTTTTGAAATTTTAGAGTTCTACGAGTATTTAAGCAAGATCAGATCAATTAATGATTTAATTACACAAAAAGTATCCAAATGCTTACTCAGCCAATACATTGTCGTTTGCTCCTGTATGCTCATCAGTGTAAAAAAATGCTGTCAATGATAAACTGCCCACAATCGCATAGCAAGTTGCAGCAAGCAAAAGACTAATATGCGGTAGAGCTGTACTATTAATCTGAAATACCAGTCTGGTGTTAATTATTAGATAAATTAAGCACTGATTAGTTTTATTTAATTAAAACAAAGCTAAATTTAAAGTATTAAAACTAAATTTACCCAACGCATTTCATCTCCACATTTTTTCTCTTGTATCGGATATTGGACACATGCATTATTCTGTGATATTATACGGACCGTAAACTTATATTCATTAATTGCGCTTTTCTTATTTAATTGCAAAATAAAAAAAAATGAAAGAAAAAAATGGCTAAATTATTTTCGTTAAAATCTTTATTTTATTTTTCCAGAACTTTATTCTGATAAAAAGAAAAAAATGACCAATTGTTTGGTGATGCCAAGCTCAGATGGACCAGATGGAGTTACTTTCTTTAACCGGCATAAACCATCCTCTATGTTAGTGCACATTTTTTCCACCGTATTCCTCTACTGAATATTTGCTATATTGCCAATCGTAACATCTACAGTGAGTTGCTGAAATTTTTTCCATCAATTTGATTATGTCTTATTTGATACTAAACAATAAGACAAAATCTTTTGTTGCAAAAAAAAGTTTAATTTTCAATTATTTGATGCATTTTTGCTTTGCCGCTCTGATGGCGAAATTTTCAAATGGATACATCGACAATTTTCAAAATTTTTTCCATTTCACTTATTTACTGCAGTTCTCGTAGTACTCCTACAAAATTCGAACAATTTGTGAAATCACAATAATAAATGATATGATAACTAATCATATTTGGTATGCTTTTATATTTCACGTTAATCAGTTAAAATATTTGCAGTCATTTAATGCAATATGCAAATTATTAAAAGCTTAAAATTAGCTGTTCTATCAATTTTACGGTCTAGAAATCTAAATAATGTTTCAAATGGCAAAAAAAAAGAAAGCAGTAAATTGAGATAATTTAAAATTTTTGTAATAAATTCTGTAAAATAATTTTCTAAAAAATATTTTAATCAATTGAGGCAATATTAAAATATTGAAATGAATATTTAAAAAAAAAGCTTAAAAGAAATTCTAATGATTTCAGTCGTTTGAATGATTGTTTCTATAATAAAATGCAAATAGAATCTGGCATAGGACCAAAACCAGCCAACAATATCGTCCCAAAATCCGTGAATATAATGGCCACAGGCTGCATTTCAAGCTCATCTTTTCTGCCTGCTATTTTTATAACATTCCCTAGAGTGCTAACTATCAAGTTAAAAACTTTTGCAAAATATTCTTCGATAACACACATACACACACATACACACATATACATAATGTATTGGTTTTATTTTCTCTTTTCTCATTTTCAAAATAACCAATGAATAATTTTAAAATTGCCAAAAATATAATTGATAATCATTTGAGCTTCCTTAATTATATGAAAAAAACATGTTTCTGAACAAGAATTATTGCTTTAAAAAAAAAGAAAATTATAGCCCAAGTATGGAATTCTTACTGTTTTCAAAAAATAGCTAAATTGGGTAATTTTAAATTTCATACAGTAAATTCTTTTTGCAATTTTAAAATATATCAAATATATGAAAAAAATTTTTTAAATATCATTTGGTTTTTTTTATTTTTCAGTTAATTTTTCAATGCAAATGAATGTTTCATACGCCATCACATCATCACAGGCATTCACATAACGATGTTGATTCAAAGTTGAAAGTTCAAATGTCTTTTGATCATTTATGCGTTTTGTCAAATACGATGCAAATCATTCATTACATGCAAATAATTTTTCAAAACTTAAGTGATTTTGTAATAATTGAAGCTAATTTATTGTCATACAAAAGCTATTTATTGTCTGAATTGGCAAATTATCAGAGCAAAATGCATATAATTTAAATTATTGTTTTGTTAAGAATCTCTCTTTCTCATTCTCTCTCTCCTTATTTCTCAATACTTCTCTCAACGTAGGCTTTTTCTTTCTCGGATACTGTACCGATTAATTCATTCATTATAATTTATACAATTAGCAATAAAAAATTTTTAGTTTTATTATTGTAAAGAAGGAATTGAAAAGTTTGAAATATTTTAAAAATGCGATGATACTATGCAAGAGTAACGAATTAACTGAATCGCCGTTGCAACTATTTCCCTGCAGTAATTTCATCTTCAAATAATGTACATGCAATATATCCGGTATAAGTTACTCTTTCTGATTTTTTTTTCTCTCAGTAATCGCTTACGGAAAAGGCAAAAATTTGAAATATTGATACAATTTTCACTATTCGTTTAAATACAACTTTCGAAAATTTTGCGACATTTTTTTTTTGCAGCACAAATCATTTTATTTGATTTAAAAATTGATTTTTTGAAATATTTTACTTCAAATATAAAAACTATTTACTACCAAATGAAAAAAAATAGTGCAAAATAGATTTCATACGTCTTTTTTCTCAGTCACTATCTCTAATCCTTAATTTCATTTTTTTTTCATGGATCTTCTCATGTTGAAGTGAATAAATTTAATTTTTAAGCAAAATTTTTACAAATAAAAACTTTGCTCGTTTAATGAACTTTTTTTCCCGGTCTTTTCCTATTATATTCTCGGCTATTTTCATTAAATGATTATTACATTACAAATAGCATGAATACTACATTCCTGAGAAATTCCTGAAAAAATTTTTATTTCATAAATTGAAATTTTAAAAAAATATAAATTCAAATTGTCATTTATTTCATTTCTAAATTGATAAGAAAGTTAAGAAATATACCTCATTGATTTAAGATAAAAGATTGTATAAAATGAATTTTCATTGAGTGAAATTTAAAATTAGCTAAAGTAAAGTGAAATTTTTGAAAAATTCCTAGCATTCCATTAAATTCGAACACATTTGTCTTACAAACGATACTAACATCATTAGAAGAAAACTTTTATGTGAAAATCATGAAAATAAAAAAAGAAAGAAAAACAAATGTTCAAAATTCGTCGAAGCTTGACCGTAAATAAATGAGCAAAAACATTATTGGACTGATTGATTCCAGTTAGGCTATGCTTTACAAATAAATCAAAGTACTGAAGCAGAAAGCGGAAGTAACGAACTAATGGATGAAACTAATTTCTCTTTGTTCCTTACAACAAATTTAATTATCTTAAGGAAATTATTTCTAGTAAATTTTTCTGAAAAGCTAATCATTTTTTTTTTTTTTTTGCTTACTTAAAAGACAAGGATGAGAGAAAGTTGAAATCTGCGAAATCAAAATCCAAATGTGACCTTCAAATGCACTTTTTTCTTGACTTAAAAAGTGATTAAGTCAAAACCAAATATAAAAGGTAAACCATACGATAACGTAATAAAGTGAAAGCAATTTGATGGATAACTTTCACTTTTTATTACATCTATTTTCTCTCTGTTATGGCCAATTTGCTCCGTTATTGAAAGTTCGTGAAGAGCCAATTCCGCGATGATAAAAGTAGCCAGAAGTATTATCCGGAATGATGTTGACGAGAAGGCATTCAAATGAATGAAAAGAATAGTAATAATAATCCATAAGGGTTGGTCCATAAAAAGAAGACTATGAGATTTATATTTTCAAATTTCGAAATTTAGAAATTTTTATAGAGAGCAAACAATAACTTTCAAATACCAGAATTCAATTATAAAATGGAGAATTAATCGTTTTTTAATTATCTAATTAATGGCATTAGAATCAAGGTTATGTGATACACTGACAGAGAATTAATCGAGCTACGGTGCAAAAGTAAAAAGGTGACTAGTGTTATTTGTGTTAATAGGCCAGAGCTGAGCATACTGAATGAGACTAAAAACTTCGAAAATATATTCTTAACTAAATAAGATCTGAACCACAATAAAACTGTCACTTTTCCGAAAATGCAATAGTAATTATTTCTTGTTCAATTATTTTGTGTTAACACATAGCTTAGGCTCTACAAAATTAGGCTCGGGTTTTTAAAATAGGTCATATTGTTGTGAACTAATAATTCAAATATATTTTTTTAGACAAATTTATCGATAATTTCGATTCTGTTAAAGAGAACACAGTTTAACAAATTAAGAAAATAAATTTGAGAAAATCATTGTGGAAATGAAAAAACAGGTTAATCCATTAATTAATTAATCATTTCAATTAATTAGTTAATTAATCATTGTACTTACCGTTTCAGCAAGTATTGACTCAAAAATTGTTTATGGAAGTTTTTTCTAAACTTATTTCAACATCACACTGAAATTATTTCAAAGCGGCATACATTCATTTCCATACCGCAAATTTAAAATTCAATTAATCCAACATTTAATCCACTTTTAAGTTAAACTTTATTTCATCAATCATAACTAATAAATTATACATCAACAGTTCAAATTAATAATAATCCAATCAGTTGCTATGTTAGTTAGTTAACATAGTAAGTGTTAATTTTTACCTATCATACAAAGTTCCATTTTGGAATTGTAAATTTTTAAATCTTATTTACAATGCTCAGAAATTTGGATTCGTTATACATGAAATTAAATTTCAATTAGTATTCAGTTAAGAAGAAGAATTCTCTTGATTTAAGGATGAAATGAAATTTCAATTATTATTCACTTAAGAAGAAGAATTCTCTTGATGAAACTTCATGAAACTTCAATCATTTTCCAGTTTAAAAGAAGAATTCTCTTGAATAAGGATGAAATGAAGGGATTAAAATTGATGATATTATATTTTAATTGGAGGATTTAAGGATTAAAGGGGTCGATAAATTCTGGAGAAATTGATTTGAAAATTTAGCAGAAGCCAAACTCGCACTTTTTTTTCACTGTCATCATTTTATTCAATGATCAATTCGATTCAGTGAACGCATTGAGCATTCATATTTGAAACGACTTTTTTTTTGAATTATAAATAGACCAAGTGTTTGAATTTAAAATAGATTTTGGAATTGTGACAGAGAAAAAACTAAATTATATTTTAAAGAAATTGTCGCGATGAAAAAATGTTTTTTCTTTTTCGCATTTCCATTTTCAATTTAATAAATCACAAAATTATTCCGAATCTAACGATTTCTAAGCACTATTATCAATTTTCAACCTTTGACCTTTGCATTATCAATAAAAAAAGTGAAGGAAGTTTTTTGCATCCGTTTAGTATATTTTTTGATTTTATAATAAAAAATAGAATATAAGAGATTGTTCTAGGCTTTTATTCCAGCGAATCATATAAGAATGCCCAAGATTACTATGCTATTATAATAGATTACGGTAAATTAAGGACTACTATATTTTTCCCTCATTGCTATCATTTTTATTCAATAATATCAAGAGTTTTTTTAAAATAAATATTTCTTTATTGAATAGAATTAATTTATTTGAAGAAGGAAATAACAGTTAGCACAGTGAATTTCTAGTATTTCAATGTAATTCAAATTTTGTTTTTATATTTCAATCACAAATTCTAATATCTGTGCTAACTGTTATTTTCTATATTCTTTTTTTCTTCTTCATATTAACATTAAATTAAATTAATGGTATTGGATTACGCAAATTTTTAAGAATATTTAAGGATTAAACGGACACATAATTTCGTCTGTTGGATAAAAAATAATAATTAGCATATATATTAAAAGAACAATAATTATAGATATTTTCTGTCCGGTCATTTCATTATTTTGATTTCATTTTTGAAATATGGAATTTTCTAAATTACTTTTCTTTATTTTTCTCATTATTTCCATTGAATTATCTATCATCTATCTATTCATTAGAATCCATTTCGGATAGTAATGGACGATTAATCAGTTAAATAGGCATTCTCCAACAATCATCATTGATGCATTTATTTGCATATTATTCCATTGCACTACTCTGAATAAAGATTGTGCATGATCATACTTAATTATTAACTAACTTGCCCATCAATAAGACTTATCATATCATGCACACTTTTTCCTTACTTAAGATTGATATCATACATCTTGAATGGACATCCATTTGATTGGCTAATGCTATTATCATAAGTATTTTCTATTTTAAGTAAGGTTATTAGTATTTTTATCTTAATTCTTAATTAAATATTTTCTATTTTCATTTAACATTGAAAACTTTTTTTTTTTGATCCTTTTGCTTTTTCATTTTTCTATCAACGTTAAAATTTGTAAATTTATGTTAGTTGAAAAAAAAAAAAAAAATTTACAAGCTTTTTCTTTTTTTTTGGATCATTTTATTGCGCGTTAGAAGTAAACATTTTAACTTAATTAGTTTATTAAAAATTCAATTAAAACAGATTAGCTCTTTGTATGATCATCACATTTAATGTAAATGACGATAATGTCATCAAGAACAAAGAATGATCGAGCATTATGGATTGAAGAATTTATGACAGAAGATCTCTACCAAATATGTTCGCCATACGAATTTCAAACTTTCTTTTTATTAATTTAATGATAAAGTTAAAAAATTATCCATTTTGTACTATTTTTGCTTGTTCAACCGATTGCTTTGTCTTTAAGTTGCCATTTTTTTCTAGAAAAAAATTTTGATAAATGAGTTTTTGAAGTTAGTAAAATTACAGCGCCTTATCTTTATCCGCTATTCAATATGAAATTGATTAAATTTTTTTCAATTAATTTTTGCTAATAATTTCAACATTTATCTATTTGTTTGTTTATATGTTTGACAGCGATCGCAAATTTGATTTCTTAACAACTAAATATTTAAAATGAAACCCTATTACTTTTCAAGGATTATCAATACTTCTCAATGAATACATGCATGGACAGATTAACTTGCTTAAATTGCAATTCGAAAAGTTGCGAAACGACTGGTTATGCTATCCCTTCAAATTTTATTTTTAAAAAGCAAAACAGCGAATATCCAAAAAAAAATGGGTACGTTCCTCTGTGAAAGGAAAAAAAATAAAAACTTTATTTTTACGGTATTTTATAACTATGAAAGGAATGACTCGAAATATTTCAAAGAGTTTGACCGAAAAATATTTCAAAAAACGAATATCGCTTATTTTTCGAGCGAGTAAATTAATTCATGACGTTATAATTAGCGATCAAAGCAATAATAATTTTTAATAATAACTGTAAAAATAATGGTATTTAGTGATAGAAACGATATCAGTAATAATAATTAATAATGATAGTAATAACAATAATATAATAACAAATAATATTAACAACAATAAATAATAACAATAGTAATCATAATAATAATAGTAGAAAGAATTCAACTGAGGGCAAAATTGCAGCTGCAAAGGTTTTTTTTCACTTTTTCATTTTTCTTTTCTTCCAATAATTACTATTATTATTAAATGCTTTACATAGTTACTTCACATATTAATTATTAGATTGCTTTTGCAACTTTTTGAAAATTAAATTAGGCAGAGTTTTGAAAACTAAAACACTAGCAAATTTATTCGATAATTAAGGAAAATTTTTGGAATGAAATAAGTAAATTTTTTTATATATTAATACTAATAATAGCAATTATAATATTTCCATCAAATGTTATGCCGATATCATCCAATCAGTTAGTTTTTCTTTTTTTGTCTCGTTTTAAGTTCTAGTTAAGTTTTCTTTTCTTTCAAAATATAAAAGTTTAAATAAATTAATGATTAAGCAGTTTTGCTTAATTGATTAAAACTGGCATTGTGTTACAAATTGATCATTGCAATTTTACAAAAAAGTAATATGGTTTTAAACGCAGATACTTAAAACACTTTCCTGTAATAAGGCAACAAAAATGAAATTATTTTAGTGAAACTGAAAACAGTTTAAAAGCATTAAATGAAAAGGTCAATATAAAATTAATGCAATTAACTCGTCGGATCGATGAATTATTCAACAGTTTACGTAACTTACAGGTAAATGAAAATGATGAATTCATGGTAGTTCAGGAGATTAATTAATTGGAGAGCGAATTAAAGTGACAGTTTTGAGCAATTGCATACTATGTTTTTTTAGTAAAAATCTACTAATTAGTTTTTCGTGTTCTATATTATTATGAAACTTACCAAATATCTGCTATGATTACTGTGTAGTGAAATATATATATATATATATCAGAATTAAATACAGTTGGCTATGATACCCCGAGTTTACTTTCATTTCTACAGACATATCAATGCAGTAAAGAGCAAGAAGTATTGAAAATGGAATATGAAGTGATGATAGCAGGAATATGGTTTTCTATGATACATATTGTCAATCATCATTATTTGGACAGACAGCATTGTCAAGGTATCATTTAATGGTTTATTGAAAAGGTTACTTAAGATGTAAATTTCACTAAATTTTTCACTGAATTTTTCATTGTAGAAATTAATAATAAATATATTAGTTAAGTTACTTGAAAATTTTGCTATTCTTAGATCCCAAACAGCTACCCATCCCCGACAGTATACTGAACAACAACAACAACAACGAAACGGACGTTGTTATCTCCACAGGATTGAAAATGACAGTTGCGCATTTGCAAATCATTTACCTCAACCTCATATTTGCATAAGTCAAATCAATCAACAAGGTTTGTTCATTTATACTTTTTGTTCGAATTTTCTGGTCTTACAAGTCAACATTTCATCGAATCTGCTGTGCTAACAAAATCAGGTAATGTGCTTTGTTTTATAGAAATGAGAAGCAATCTTCGAAAAGCTGGTTTTAAATTAATCAAGTTTTCAAACTGCTCTTACTGTATCAGTAAAACTCCATGATATCAAATATTGACAGATTAAATGAACTAATTGTTAGCAAGTATGTAGTTTGACCTGTCGTCAGCGATTTAATTGATTAGATTGACCTTTTTATCGATGTTTTGTTTTGACCCCATGCTACAGTCCAACAGCATACCATTGATTATGCGCAAAAATTTTACCAACTGTCACATCAACTAAGAATAGTGATACTATCAGATTGTACAATCTGTTGACAACAACCTGATCAACCTGATCAACCTGATTTTGTGAATCGAACTTCAAAATTATGTTTATTGCTGCGCTTAAATGGACACTAGAAAGCTATTAATGAGTGATTTCCATATTAATTCCGCCCTATTTGCAGGGCTGTCACTTTTTGTGATAGGCCTACCAATTACAATATGATCAGCTCCTGAACTTATTGCTTCTTTTGGTGTTTCTATCCTTTTTTGGTATTATTACACCAACTTCAATGATACTTCTATCCGACGATGCTCAATAACAACATCGCATTTGCAATCATTCACTTATGCATCTGCAAATAATTTCCGTCGCGCTTCAACAACTTCTGTCATTTTTTCATCAACGATCCATTCGTTATGTAAGGTAATGGGCCAGAACTGTCAAAAGTTATTTACATGCTAATTTTCATAAGATTTATTTGTTCAAGAAGTTCTTTCGCTAATTCAACTTTGATCAAAAATTCTGAAAATACAATCAACAACAGTCTTTTTTTTTTTAATTCTATGCATTTCGTTTTTTGCATTTCCTTTTAAGTTTAAACTTCGAAACGTTTTCTTCTTTAAGTTTTTTTAGTAAAAATTAAAACTTAAAATATTGTAAAAGTTATACAGAATTCCAATACTCCTTCGAATGCTGATAGTCAATTTCGTCGCGATCCATTTCTTCAGCTGATGTTGAATTGAAAAATCAAAAGTCAGCGAAAAGCAACAAATCGTATGAGTAAAAAGCAATCAGAGTTAAGAAAAAGCAAACATTTATTGAGGACAATGTCACGACAGATGTCAATATAGTACGATGGAACAAGCAAATAAAACAAATCAAAGAATTTGAAAGTATGAATAACTTTCAAGGTAAAATTATAAAAAGTAAACACATTTGCAATAACCAATGTAAAATTGGATAATCTTTCAGTTGCACGGATATTCAGGATATCTGATCATCTTTAATTTGATTTTTGTCCACTAATCTAAACATTTCTTTTTAATTTTAAAATGCTATTATGAATGCTATGATCGTTTTATATTATAATTTAATATGACAAGCAATTGGTATTTCATTAATAATCATTTCAGATTCGTTTGAAAATTTTCAAAATAAATCAATAGAAAAATCGATAAATCGATCAATTCAATTCAATGATCTTGCAGGACATTGTAAAATAAAACTAATTAAGGGCAGCAATGGATTCTTTAAAAACTTGCTTCCTTCTTTATTCAGACATACGATCATCGAATGAAAGAAATGACATACAGTTATTGTCATTCAATATCTTTCAGGAAATCCACTGAACATCCTGGAATAACATCCATTACAGTGAGTCCTCACCAATCATCATATCGATCTCTCTCATTTATTTAAATGATGGTATGAGCTTATATACATGAGATTTCCCAAAAAACCAAGCCTTCTATTAGACTAATTCAGAACTACTCAGCCGAACCATCTTTGGGCTGTTCATTTTACAATTTATTTAAAATTTTAAGTTATATATGTTGCATTGCTTTCACTTTTTTTTTACAGCCAAGTCACTGTAATTAACAATACTCAGTTAGGTTTCACTAGTTAGTTTAATTATTATTAATTAGATTTTATTGGTCATGAAATTATTTAAAATAACATTTTTTTAGAATTTTCAGGTACAAAAAAGTGATGCAGTTATAAATGATAAGCCGAATTGAAAATTCTCTTCAATTCAAGGTATATGCTGTGATATTGCTTTGCTTTCTCATTTTTTTTTTTGAATTTTTTCTAACTGATTCATTCGTTCTATTCATTTTTTTTTTTTGCATTCAAATAAAAGTTTACACAAATTTGAATAGTCATTTACTAGTGAATGCTTAATACAGACTCATTTAAATTCCTTATTGCTGTACATTTTTCAGATAAAAAAAATATTCCAATATCATGTTCCAATACCAATATTAAAATGGGCAATAATTTTGATAATGTTGCAATCGACACTACAAATTCCCATGATAAGCAAGATCAGTAAATTGTTACATTTTGCAAAAGTTTTCTTTTTACTTTTTCTAAAATACTTTCAACAGCAACTTCTCTGCTTTTAGAAAATTTTAGAATCCTGTTGGATTTGTGGAAAAGTTAGCCATCTGACAATATATTGCCAATAAAAACCGCCAACTATTTTGCTTTTAGCTCAAAATATGAAAAAGACTGAGGTATGGCTATAATTCTATCTCTTTTATTCTCAAAATTGAAAACTTCATCTTTTTTCCTAAAAATATTTATTACTTTTTTCTTCGTTAATATTTACTCACTCTAAAATTAGATAATTTCAACTTTTCGAGAATTTCATGGTAATTAAAAATTACAGATAGATTCAATAAAAAGCTACCATCTGCTGATAATGTTAGCAGGCATGTAAATTATCAGTAGATGAGTTAATTTACAGTTTCTTTTCTTCTTGAGTGACTATTGTGGAAATATTCTAAGTCCAATAATGTCTAAAAATATAGTCTAGACTGGATAATAAGTGAGCGAGTGATCTATGAAAAAATTGTTCAATTATTTTTAAGGAAAAAAAATTGTCAACATCATATTTCTGAATAGATTACAGAATAGATTACTTATTGTATTCAGTTAATTCTACTGCAGCAACAGAAAACGGTTGAAAAACCGCGTGATGCAAAAGGACAGGTATTATATACAAATGATGAATCTATTGATTGAATTACGGTAGTGATTCTAATGAAGATGTTAAACAGGTTTATAGTTGCAAATAAATTTTTGCTATACAAAAAACATTTATGGTTCAGTGCAATGATCACGTATTTTTTTTTCATATTTTTGAAGTCATATGAAAATTTTATTTTGAAGAATTCATAATGAAATTTAATAAAAGATTCAAATAAATTTTTGTTTAGATTCTGTGATTATTGGTTAGCAGATATAGAATAGAGCAAATGGCATAATATTTTCTTGTTTTACGACTCTTTTGATATTCTTAGAAGTAAGATAGAGATAAGGCTGATATTCTTAGACGTAAGGTAGGGATAAATATGAGACTTAAAAAAAAAACTTCCAAATTATCTATAGCAAAGATTGGGATCATCAGAGAAGAATGTCAAATGCTCATATAATTCAATTATAGAATGAAATGAAACATAATTCATGTCTGAATCATGATATCAAATTACTGCCGGATGATAATGATATGATAACAAAAACGAGCTTACAGTTACACTTAAATATAAGGATTCTTTAAAGATTATTTACTCGGAAATAACTATGAAAGTATACTAAAGATATGCTATATATAGATGGTAAATACGAAAAAGCTAAAATTTTAAATTTGATGAATTTCAAAAAAAATTAACATTAATTAACTTCAGTTTTAAATTTTAGCTAATAACTTCTTGTATATTTCGAGATGGTTTTTTTTTTTTTTTTTTGGTATAAGTTTATTGAGTTAATTAATGAGATGAATGAGAAGTAATTTTAGCCTCATTTTGCTCATATAAATGTGAAATTTGGACATAAATATACGGTTTTACGATCGGATGAAGATATTACATGTTCGTTGTGGCATTATTCTTTGTGCAAATACAATCAGATGATATCAACAAATATTAGAGGCTTATTTGGATTCTTTGGTTGCCAATACACCTCTTGCTAATACTGAAATGGTAATTAAAATTGATTAGTATTAATTAGATTAGGCACAAATTTGTATCATTTTGATAGTTTGTAAAACAACATTTGAATATTTTTTTTGTAACTCATAATGACCATTAATTACAGACAAAGTATTGAGAAAATTTTTTGAGTTATTGCGATCGTTTTGAAATTAGGATGGAAAAATTATCAGTATTTGACATGATTAATCATTTGTTCCATTAACAGTAAAGAAAAAATAAGTTGAAGTTGTAACATTCTTAATTAAAAATTATTAATTGTTAATTAAATAGATTTTTTAACTTTTCATATTTTCCCAAAAGGTCATTGGTTCATTATGTGTCACACATTGTGAATGTTTCGATGCTAAATTTCGTGCTGTAATAACGGTTATATGTTCAAATCTATTTGAAATATTTTACATTGATTATGGTAATTATGAATGGGTTGAACAAAATAGATTATGGTCAATTGTTGATCAGGTAGAAATCTTAGATTTACCTATTTTCAAGTCATACGAAAAATGCTTTCTTTTTTGTCAACTTACTTTACGTATATTTGAACGAATTTAATATTTTGAAATGTTTGAAATCATTAATTAATAGCTCGAGCAGGCATAGCTGGCAAAGATTTAAAACAAAACCTCAAATGTTCTCAGGAAAAAAGAAATGGGCAACAGCAATGTGATTTGTGTGAAAATTGCAGGATAAAACAACGATTGCTCATCCAGGAATGGCTATTCCATGTATTTTGAATGTTTATGATTAAGAAAAAATTGCTTCACGTTTATCACAGAACGATGTTATCAAAATGAAATTATCTGTCAGATGTATTCAATGTAGTTTTTATTTGAATTTCCGGAAGCAATGTCAAATGGAGTATGTGTTGTTGAATTAGCAGAGGGAGCAGAATTGAATTGCAATTTTCTATTAATTTTTGATAAAATTAACTTGGTAATAATTTTTATTTGTTTTTTTTATTCAAATTTCTTTCTTGCACGCCATTACAGGTAAAATTAAAGGTGAAATATCAAAAATATTGCAATTCCATTTCGCTCCCATTGTCGCGAATTTCATAACGCGAAACTTCCAATAACTCAGAAAATTAAATTGTAAATAAATGTTGATAATTGTAAAGCATTTGACTAAATGTACAT
>JARVGP010001253.1:0-18658 GCA_029876185.1 Mansonella ozzardi
TCTTAAAATTTTTTTTAAATTAAATAAATAAATAAAATTAAATAAAATTTATTAAAAATTTAAAATTTTAAAAAAAAAAAAAAAAAAAAAAAAAAACAAAACACATACACAGACTGACAGAGGTGATAAATTGGGCAAAATTGACCGACGAAAAAAAAGGATTTGAAAAAATTACAAGAGAACTATGTTATATATATATTGTCAATTAGATAGAAAATTTGTCATTTCATTCGAAATTTAAATGATAGAAAACGGAAAAAAAATTTGATGACAAAATTAAATTATCATTGAATTTCTTGAAATTAATCGGCGAAGATTCTGAAATCATTTAAAATTAAATCTTAATAAAGGAATTACTTTTTCCTTTTGAGTTTCTATCAGATTTGTTTTTTTTTGCATTATTTCCTGCTTCATTTGTACAGTTATTTTTGTTCAGCTGAACCGTTAAATTTTATTTCCATATGAAAAGTTTTTGTAAGTTTTTTGAAACCTGAAAATTTTTCTTTTTCATCGACTTTAATATTAATAAAATAATTTTAATGATTAATAAATTACTTGCCATAATTTCATTTGTATCACTGTTTGCTTAAAAAACAATTTTTAGATTTTAGAAAAGTTAACTAACAATCACTTGGAAGTTTAATAATCAAAAACAATAAATTTATATTTGTATTCTTAAAAAGGCTTCATTTTTTTTGTGACAAATTAAGCGTAAGTTTTGGAAAAATGATCTTTTAGCAATCTTTCAAGCATATAACATTGCAAAATATCCAAAAGCATATTTTTCCTAAAATAACTCAGTAAATCAGATTAAATTCTAGAAAGGCAATCATTGTTGAATCAATTCAGACAAGCAGTAATCTTAATAGGTCAAACTAAAACAATATCAAATCATCTGCTCCTCAGCCACTCATTCCTATATTTTAGGTTTGTGAGACAGCAGTTAGAAATCCGAAAAATTACGATGGCATCACTGTATCAAACAAGGATCATGCATATTTTCCAGTAACTACTTCATTGTGATTTCAATTCCAAACACAGGAAACAACGGATTAATTGAAACAAACTGAATTAAAACTTGAAAAAATAATATAATTGTTGAAAATACTGCAACATATGATCTTCCCGAAAATTTCCATATCATCAGTTCATTATAAAATTACAGAAATTCACAAGCTTTATTACGTAAGATAAATTTTGAAAATTCAAAAACAAAGATGAAAACAACAACTTTACACACGAAAATTGTGCGGAGTATATAAAGAGTTGCTAAAACATGTTTAACTTCATAACTTGAGACTTTAATTTAAAGCCTTTGGCAAATTCAAAACCTGAGTAGCACGTTCCTTCATTTCAAATTAGTACAAAATTAGCACACTATGATTGGCTATTCATTTCCAACTTATGAATGATGTATAATGTAGAATGACTAAATAATTGATGAATTTTCAACAACAACAGTTAGAACCACTCTATGAGCTATAATTGTATAAATTTCATTATTAAGAAATTTATATTCGATAAAATGGTACATGAACTTTCGTAAAAATAAACTATTTGGAAACAATTTAAGATACTTCCTTCTACTCCCGGTTCAAAATTTAATATTAAACATATGTTATTTCATAATTTTTGAATCGTATTCTTTGAGAAATGATTCTGCAGCACGACGCACATCATCAGATAGTGGCTCACCAGAACTCAAAGCATATTCGGTTAACACACGACTCAAATACAAATACTGAATTTCGGTTTGTATACACTGTGCCCGTTTCTTCCTGAGATCTTTTACAAGCTGAAAAAAAAGTTTCACACTTCTTGACTTCATTCAAGGATGCCATTTTAGTTTTTGTCCATAATAATAATATTTTATTCCAAAAAATATAAAATTTTTCAAAAATACATAATGTATTTCCAAACTTTTAACACATTTACTTAATTTCTGAATCACAGAAGAGTCAAATAGTTTACCATTGCCAAATCAACTTTACGGCCTTCGTGAAATCGTCTAATGCCAAGTTCAATGGCTACAACAGTACCAGTTCGTCCGATCCCAGCAGAACAATGCACAACACATGGTGCTCGAGTGTTCCTTACCAGCGATAACAATTTTAAAGGTATCATCGCATTCTCATGACTTGGAACTCCACGATCAGGCCATCTGATAGAATAATAAATATTTTTCAATTACAGTAACTTCAAAAAATACAAATAGTCTGCTATTGATCATTTAAAATACATGCTTTTTCTATTGTATTTTTTTCATTAATTTCACCTTATTTAAAATAATGACAGAAATTACTTACGTGCTCCATCGATACTGTTTCACTAATAGTGGTTCTTTGTTGATTATGGATGGCGACTGTTTGAATTCATCTTTGAGTTGTACTTTGTAAAATACAGTTTCGAAATCAGAATTTTCCTCACCAACTTTCTCAACATCCATCGTACTAAGCTCCAATTTATCACCGTTCTCTGGCCAGTACACCGCACATTTTGGTTTGCCATCTTCGGATGGTCTAAAAAAGCAAAATTTGCAAATATCTGTTTTATTCCGGGAAAAAAACCATGGAATTGGAAAAAAGATTATTTCAAAATTTAAAGAGAGCATAAACAGTGCGTGAGTACAGAATCAAAATAAGTACTCCTTAAAATTTAATAATAACAATTACTATCAATTTACTCATTTAAAGCGTCAAAATTATAGACGCAACAGTACAAGAAATATAATCCTCTCCATTTATCTTATCTATAGTTCAACTGCTAATACTGTAACACCAAACCATTATTTTCATTTACGCTATAAATATCAAGTAATAAACCTGCAAAGCATCAGAATTGTTTCGGCACGTTCCTGAAATACCATCCTCCAGAAATCATCTCTGGTTGTTTGTAATGGACCCTGAAACATTACGGTTCAAAATAACGATGAAAACAGCAATTGGTCACAAAAATAGTTGCTTGATATTTCTAAGTACCGGAAGAAAATGGGGCCTTTTAGGTAACAATATTGAAAAAATAAAGAAAAACCTGAGTACAGATAAATTTGTTTTGCAATTCGGAAAACAGCACATAATTTGCATGAATATAATCACCATTTGCGACTGGCCCAATTTTCAAAATTACTCGCGTTTCATCAATACATAGGACATCTACAATTATCCGTTTTATGGCATAAAAATTTAAAGATTAGAATGCAACAAGAAATAAACTTCCTCTAACCGAAATTCGACACTACTGTTATTTTATTTAAGTTGAATTTGGAAACTTATATGAAAAAAAACAAACTGATATTACAAAAAGCTTCATTAGATCACAGCCGAAATCCCATATAAAAATTTATAAAATTAAAGTTTCTGAAATAAAATCAATTTTGCAAAAATATATGATAGTAAAATATCTATAAATTCAACAACTTTACAACACTTGAAAAAAAAAAAAAAACGATTTACCAGAATAACGATTTTTAACCATATTCATTAAGAATGCTTTGTGAGAGCCGAATGGCGTATCATCCATATCAATTTTATGATATTCCGAGGCCAAACCTGTCATACCCTTCTCATTCATATCCTTGATAAAACGAGACATGGATTCCACGGGTGTCTGAATAACATTTAACTGTATTACATCAACAATATTTTTAGAAAAGAATTTTTTTTTTTTTGAAAAAATCAAGAAACATAAAAAAGACATAAAAAGATACGTAGGGACAGAGGTCAGAGAACAACAGGTATTCAATTCTTATCTTCTAATTGATGTGAAAAAAACAATAAAATTTAAAAAAGAAACATTAAAAAAAAAAAAAGATATCGTAAATGAATACATGTTAAATTGATAAAATAATAAATAAATATATGAGGAAAAACTTCTTGAGTCATATATTATTTCAAATATGCTCTTTAAAAATCTCTATAATAAATCTCAATTACTGGGAAGAATTCTGATTTATCAGCATGTTTTTTTCGAAATATTTCATCTATGATATCTATAAATGTCATTCAAGATTTGACAAGCAAGAGATAATGACAAGAAATTAATGTGGGAAACTTTCTCTATGTAGCAAAAACAAAGAACTGAATCAAATACAAACCGTGATCGGATCATTATCAACAACGGCATTTGAAATTGCTTCAGATGCCGTCGCCAAGACTTCACGAACTCGGCTACCGAATCGTTGCACAATATTGGCCAGTGCTGATATCCTCTGTAAAAAAAAAAAAAAATTCATTATTAAAATTATCAAATTTAGCGATGCGACACGACACGATAGTATTAATAAAGCATCACAATAAAATTTAACAATGTACATATTAAAAAAATATAGGAATTTCAGATATGAAAAGATTCCAATCTTGATACTATATCGATCAATACTTAATAAGTAATCAATCAGTAATAAGGAATGAAACATTCTCATCTTAAGCATCATACGATTTCATTTATTGATTGCTTGTTTTCAATAGAAATCTTGAAATTATAACTATTTTCTTCTCAGGTAAAACGACCAAACTAATTAAACTAATAAATCAGTTCAATCATTCTTTCCTTTACACACTTGGTCTTCCACTAATTCCCAAAAGCATTTTTGTCAACCATGTTCAACCAAGCTAATAAATCATTCTTTCTTCTCTCTACTATTTCTTGCCATTTGAGTTTAAAATTAGTACAATATTTCATTTCTTAGCGATGAACGAATCCAGAAGGCAAAACTGAAGAGATGAAATAAGATGAACATATTCTTCGTTACATGTCAAAAGGTTATAATTGCAATTTTGAAAACCACATTATAGATGTGAAAAATGAATGCAAGCTATCATTTTGAAGAATTTGAAAGATGAACTAAATTTTCAAACAAAATGAATAGATTTCACTGAGAAAAAACACCAAATATGATATATAATATGACGGCCATTCATTTCTCCATAACAAAAACATACTTTGTCCCTTCGTTTTCCTTCTAATCCTCTAAATGCAAACAACTGTAAAAGAACTTTAGCACACAATCAACATCATGAAATAATTATGGAAAATTCTCTAAAACTGGTTTTTAAATTTTAATAAAATAAAAAGATTAGAGGAAGGATGGATAGCAGGAAATGATCATTCACGCTTATTCTTATATAAAAAATCTCAAATGAATCAACTTTTTACATCATTGAAATTGACATTTTTGAAATTTGAAATCAATAAATTATAATGACAATCATTTTAAATATCGACAAAATTGCTTCTATATTTAATGCATAGCAGAAGGTATAATTGAGGATGCATTAATACTACTCCCATCCTAATCCCATCTGTTCAATTTATTTTAATTCATCGCCTAGCTCATCAACTAAATTAATAGTTACGATTTGGTAAGCGAAATTAAAAGCATCAGTAAAGTGAATATTTCGCACTTCAATTATATAATAAATAAATTAAATTTACATGAAACATACTTACATACATCCTCATCACATTCCTTTTCAATAATTCAATTAGGGAGAAAAATAGAGAAAAATATCCGAATCAAATATGAATCAAGGATGGATCAACTTCCATCAACTTTCCTTACCAGACACATATTCTTCCTCAAATAATACATATATATATATACTACTTATAAAGCAATAGAGACATCTCGCAAGCTAAATATATATATATATATTTGCTAGATTGAAAATTAATACTGCCAGCTCTAGAAGAAAGAAAGATGAGAATTCTCCGTATTATCTCAATAGTAGGTTTTTTTCAGTATTATAGGATAATTTAAAATAAAACTATATATATATATATATATCCTCGTCATCTCATCACTTCATTTGGCCACTCTGACAAGAATGAAAAAAAAAAAAATCATTAAAAATGTTTTATTAATTTTCTGTTCCTTTTTATCTCCAAAAAAAAATTCCAAAATAATCAAATTATGCCCTAAGTGATCTGATATAAAAAGCATAAAAAATTGTCCACTCCACTTATTTAACATTTTCAAAAATTTTTCTAAAATTACGCTCATATATTCCTAAATCTTTTTTTTTTTTTTAAGAATCAATATTAATGAAATCTTTTCCAAGTTATCTTTAATTCTCAAGTCTAAAAAGAACAAAATGAGCTTACAATATATAAAAAGTCAACGAAACATTGCTAGCATTTAAAATCCTAACAAAAAAAAAAAATATTTGATAAGCTATAAAAAATTATTCGATAAGTTGTGTCACCTGAAGTTGTCAACTATTAAGAGCAAATTTTTTGCTAAAAAAATGCAAAATGAGAAAAATATCCTTCTCATAAAAAATAATTCAACAAAATAATGTACCAAATAATAAAATTTAACTATTTTAACAAAAAGTATTCAAAGTATTAATCACTAATTGCAAATCAATGAACTTTTGGCTCAAATTTAGTAATGTCATTCATTAACTAAAGTGACTATTTCATCAAACATAAAAATATTTATACTATCGCTATTGTCGGCCCAATTAAACAGGAATAATCAATTTGTTATTAGTAATGGAAAATTTATCACTAAAAATATATAAACATGAATGTTACAGAGTAAAATGCTGTAAACTTTTATCCATCACTCCAATCTATTAAATTTATAGCTTTTCGTAACACTGAAATGTATAATGAAGCATAATTAATTTCAAAAAAATTAACTTTTCATCATTTTCATATTTCTCAAATAGCAGTTGCTCTCTGCAACCAAATCAAATCCATTATCTTTTACAATCAACCAATTCAACGACAAATAAAATAACGATACCATTACTGAAAATATTCAGATCAAAATTAATGTGGTGCAATCAAATTGTAATAAATTTGCATTTTCTGTGACGCGGAAAATTGCAACAAAAATTGCCTAGAAATTGAAAAATTATCAATCATTTTTAATCGCTAATTCCCATGGACATTACATACATGTTATCTACTGTCATCTATTGATTCAGTAAATGAAATAGCAATTGAAAGATTATCAAATCTATTTTAATATCTATTAAATGACATAAATTTGGAAAAGAAAATATGAATGTACTATGGATGTATTAAAAAAAAACTATAATTGGAATTAGTGATATTAAAACTTTTGCATCTTAAATGTTTTCTTACTTTTCTCCTTAATTTCACCTCACTATAAATAAGTGAAAATTATTTCATTTCTAATAAGAGAAATTTTAATACTAATAAAAGTATCCAAATGATAAAGTAATAAAATTCAAAATTTATGAGTTAGTTATTCCCGGAAATGAAAATATAGCAAAAAATGATCAATAGAAAAAGGGATAATGAATAGAAATGATCAAATATATGCTTTTAATGTCTTTCAAATCATCTCTTTATTATATGTCATAATAAATAAAAATCCATTCAGTCATTTCCATGAAAATCAAATAGCTGAAGAAACAAACAGAGGAAGAAACGATAAAGTTGAAAAAAAAAAATCTCTTTTAAAAAACCGGCATTTTTGACTCTTTTTAACCATGACAAATAAAATAAGAAGGAGAGAGAGAGAGAGAGAAAGAGGGAGAGACAAAAAGAGAGAAATATTATTAAAATTAATGACGAATTCAAGGACATGAGTCAATGCTATTTGCGAAAGCTTTTATCTATACTCAGTCCGTTCCTACATTTAAGAATGTTTTTTAAATTAGCGACACATTGAGGGATGAATAAATCAGAAAAGTAATTTTATAAAGTATGAAAAGAGAAAAAAAAAAATTTCCTTTAAAAATTAACGCATATAAAAAATTTCTCTATTTTAAAAATAATCAAATTTCTAATTTATTTTTTTTATTTTTTTGCAAAATTTCACTAATAATAAATATAATAGAAATAAATAACAAATATGAAAAAAAAAAAACTCTTTGATGATATGTTCTTTGATCATTTAAAACTTTATATTAATAATGATAATATAACATTAGCAAAAGTATATAATTAGAAGAATGTAATAATAACTAGAAAAAAAAAAATTTTTTTTCCAAGAAATTTATTTGAAAAATTCAGAATATTTCTAATGAAAATCATTTGAAAAAAAAAAGACAATATAAATGTTAATAAATTTCATCAGTTATATATATTACTTTAGAAAAAAGTTGAATTACTGTCAACTGTTATTTCATCATATTTAAAAAAAAAAAGTTTATAATGCTTCTCTATTTAATGCTTTATGATGCATTTTATTTGTCTCTTTGCTGTTGCTATGCCACCATTACCATTATTTTATGTATATGTTATTAATATAAAAGAAAAAAAAAAATTAGGAATTTTAATGCTGCTAAAGCTATATATTTTTTAAAATATATTTATGATTTAGGTTTAAATGTATCCAATATTTTTTTAAAGCAAAATTTTCTAAACTATTTTTCTATTATGCATCATATTTATGAAAAAGAAAAAAAAAAAAAAAACTTTTCTTCTTTTCTAAACCAATCAAATTTCATCAAAAACGAATTAGCTCACGTTTACTTTTATATTTCAAAAAATTTTGCCAATCGATACACCACAATAGAGAGGACACATATTGAGATGAATCAGTGTTTTTTTGTATTTTTTTAAACAATAACGGTGACGATACTTTCTGATAAATCGATAATCAAAGTTCGTCACACATACACACCGATACATACATTTACACTCCTGCAATTAAAATTGTTCATTGAATAATGACAAGAAATAATTTTTATCATACATACTACCTTGTTCATAGTGTAATCGAAATGAATCAAAAGTATTATTGCTCCACTGAACTGGAAATAAAACATTTCAATCATTGTAATATTAATTTAAAAAAAAAAAAGAATTGCCCATCAGTAGTCAAAATTTATTTCATCAAATGAAAAATTCAATTTAAATGAGAAAAGTGATGAGCAATAGTGAATATTGCAAAAGTTAAATTTGTTACCTTTTTTTTTACAACATTCAATCAATTTCTGTAGTAGAATAATTATCAACTAAAAAAATGGTAACAATCATTTTTCATTGTATCCTCAATTATTATATATCGTTATACATCAATATTAATTCATTTTAAATCTATGATAAAATTTTTTATTCATATTTCTTTTTGTATTTTCCAATTATCACATCACAATACCTACCTCCATAATCCAACATCGAAATTTCCTTTAGTTTTTCTACATCTTTTATTGCATAACAATTGAGAGTTACGCATCTCGACCATCACCCCTCGGTGACCCTCGACAACGAAGATAAAATTCCAAAAAACAACATCCTTCCCTAAAATATTTCATCCATGCTCAATCTTATATAAATATTCTTCTTAGCTTTAGGATTTCATTGACTCGATAAGATTAATCGATAAAGTCAATTTTTCGAACACAATATTTCATTAATTGAAATGCTATTAAAACTAAAATATCGCTCTTATTGTGCTAGAAATTACTTCTCTAAAGAAAAAACAAAAGTCATTATTTGGCAAATCTAAATCTTGCAAATATAGATACATACAAAGAAAGAATGAAATTAATGGCCAATTAGTGCCAAAAAACAAATAAAGTAGTAAATTTTAAACAATCATTTTTTTATTTCATAAACTATTTCAATAAATTTGGCAAATTTCGAAAAGAAAAAAGAAATGACACATAGGAAGATATATGCATTTGTAACATTTAAGCAAAAAAATCCTAAAATTTCATTCTAGAGAATGAAATTTTACATATAAATAATTTTGAAATGTATATAATTTCTTGGAGAAATTCAGTGAAAAGACATTTATGATGAAAATAAGAAATAAGTAAACAAAGTGAAGCATAAATGCATCTTAATCAAATTAAAGCAAATTTTAGCATGCACCAGTAAACATTTATATCTAACACCACTTTTTGCACCGTTCATATGAAAGGATCAATAATTAGAAGCCCAAACAATTAATAGATATGTAAACTGCAAGGCAGCTAGTAAATTTCTATTATTCTGATATCAAACATATGTAACCTTCAATAAAACATTTAAAATCATTAAATTTTCTTCAGATAAGATAAAAACAAAAAATGAAATGAATAAAGGATAATTAAATACGAATTGTCTGTACTGTTTAATCTTTTCCTAAAAGAAACCTAGATACAGATGAACTGCAATGTACATGAAATAAAAAGATTCTTATGATAGTAATAAAAATAGTTCCTTAATGATCTTTTGTTTCTAATTTAAGAAATGCTAGATTTAGCCTGAAATATTTAATAAATCATATATGACATGACTTTCATTCATTTTCCTCATATTTTTTATTGCTCCTAGTTTGTTACTTTTCTCAGAAAACATGGCATTAATTAGATGCTGATTTAATCAAAGCTATTACACAATGGAGATCCAAATATACATACAAATTCTTGACAGTATGGAAACAATGTCCTAAAGAAATGTTTTAAAGAAATCAACAAAATTCAAAAGATTGATTGGAACAGAATGAAATATGGAAAAACTTAACAAAAATATACAGAACACGTTTATCGATTCTAGAACACCTCTTTTTAGCGCCAGATTTCTAAAAATTGAAAAATAACTCAGGCCAATCTGATACAGATGAACAGATATGAAAAAACATTTTTTAAATGAATAAAATAATAAATCGCCAAAACGCCATGAAATAGTGACAAGTTGTTATCGACTCCAGAAGTTCTAGAATCCAAAAATGAAATGAAGAGATGCAAAAAATGAAATGAAGAGATAAAATGTTAATTAGTCCTAAAGCAAAGAAATAATCACCTAATCAACAAATGTCCGCCTAGATATACAGCAATTAACTGTTTCCTTAGTCTGAATTCAATCTTGAATTGTATTCATCCAAGAAACATAGTTAATAAGTATGAAATTTGTATATATAAAAGTAATTAAGAAAAATATTAAGTTGTGCGGAAAAGTAATCAGAATTAAATTAGTGACTATGTAATCTATAATTTAACGAAAAATACTATTAATGTTTAATAGCATGATCTCATGAATGATAATTCAATCTATGGGATTAAATTATAGTACTAACGACATTCGAAAATCAATAGATTTAATTTCTAAAAAACTATTTGAAAATTATTGAGAATATTTTCACTGATCTTCGTTCTAGGATTTCTTCATGATTAGCAAAAAGAATGCCACATTTCTATTCTAAATTTTCGTGTAAAGAAAAGATATCATCAAAGTCTGTGTATCAAAACGTAAAAGAATTTCCAATTATTTGAAACATGATACTTGACAGCCATAATTGCACATCCGGCAACTATTTAAAACTAGAAAAAGTAATCCGGGAAATTATTTCAATCGGGTTGATTCATCGATTTGTCTGAAAGCAAATTGTATTTCATGCGTTGTCATTCCAAGGCGGAAACGTCGAGACATACAACCAATTCCGGATGCTGCCACCAATAATCGCTCACTGCAGTAAAAGAAAGAGTTATTATGAAAAAATCAATATCTCTATTATATAGATATTGATTTTAAATGACTGAAAATAAGGGTGGAAGAAGAGAAAAATTGAAAAAACATTGAAAAAACCGGAATAATTTTGTATTGAAAATTTATATTGTAATATCATGAGATAATTTCATACTATAACATTACTTTGTAATAATTTAAGAATTTTCAATAAATTACATTTCAAAAAGACGTTTGCTAGTAATATGGAGATGCACTCTGCATAAATGGTTCTAAACATTACATTTATTGAGTTGAATTTACTGCTTGCTGCAATTATTATAACCTCTGACCTATGATATTCTTCAATCTGATTGGTCAGAAATCATTTACTCTATGATTGTTATATCTGACGACTTCTGACTTGTGACGTGTTTTAACTTGATTAGTTAGGAAGCAGATCCTGTATAAACAAAATAAGAATAAGAAACTAAATAAGAGTCAATATTCAGTAAAAACTTCTGGTTGTCTCAATAGCAACTGTTTTTTTGAATTCGCCAAAAATTTTCGGATTCCTACTCGACCATATCCATCCTATCATTTCAAACTGATTCCTCCCCACACAACCATTTATCTACATCGGACAAACGAATTCTCAAAAAAAAAAAAACAATTTCCCAGATTTTTTTAGACACAGGAACATGAAAAATAGTTTTCTTTAGTTGACTGACCTGCACATTTCCATAGCATTTCGATATGCAGTACTTGCTGAGACTGGAATAATATTTGCAATATTGCACTGCAGAAGGTACTGTTTGAAAAGAATTTGAAAGTGGAATTCATCTAGACCTAAAATACGCAACTGTTATATAAACATAATCAGTTTTGTTTGAAGTTAAACAATTAGTGCTGGATCAGTGTGGGTCAGTGTTACTGTATTTACTTAACATTCTCTCATTTAACTTAATCCGAAACGAATGCAGTATGCCGCTATGATTTGTCACTTGCATTTCATAAAATTTCATAGTTTTTTATTCCCATATTAATAACGAACCTGAACTTAATTGTTCAGCAAGAGCAGCACGAAGAAGTAGGATAGAATGTTGCGATAAAGATCGTATCAACTCAACTCGAACACTTGTGGATGCTTGACGAATAGCATCTTGTACCTGAACAATAATATTTCCGGATTGTTAAAAAGAAAGAAATGTCCATGTAGCAAAGAGTCTAATTCAATAGCCACACATGAAAATGTTTACGTTTTTCATTGTAAGCTGTTTTTGATTAGCACTGATCGCAAGTTCTGTAGCACTTCGTAGGATATCTAAAGCTTTTCGCAAATCACCCGAAATAGCTGCCACCTAAAGTGTAGAATTTGATATAAACTGTAGTAGCAGAGAGTAAAAATGAACAGCAACTATTCATCCTCCATAAATAGTCAAACATAAACGATCACTTTATGTCATTTTTATCTAATCGGATTGAAAATAACCATCACAGGTGATAAGAGAAAATGATTAAACTGCAATGTACTAACTTTAAAATAAATTTATTTACTGCCATCTACATGACTAACTTCCTTATTTCAGCCTATTTCATTCGCTTAACGAACTAAAAAAACTATCTAACAAAAATTATTTTACTTCATTAATATATTTATAATTATCATAAAAATAAACTTACTTTTCGACTTGCCAATTCAATGGCTTCCGCTTCGACAGCAGTTGAATCACGCAGACGATCTCGAATGATGTATGCAACTTCGTCATGATCGTATGGTTGGAAGCAAAGCCTATTGGCACCCTACAACAAGATAATTCCAAGTAATGAATGATTCGAGCAAAGCTCAACTCTGCTTACTTATTTTTTTTATAATAAAAAAATAACCCAATGCCAACAACTAGAAAAAAATTACCAATCGACTTGAAATGCGTTGCGAAAAAAATCTCTCTGGAAGGTCCAAAGTATTTGCAATGGCTATGATATTTACAAGCGATTCTTCATTCGTCGACCAGTTAAATATATCGTAAATTATTTCCTGTTTTTTAGTGTTCAATAAATCCAGCTAAAAAAATAATTAGTGTTATCGTAATATTTACGCATTTTCTTCCAAGAATTTCACATGTAAAGAAAATGTAGATGGAACCAAATCATATCGTATGGAATGAACTAGAGGAGTTGGTATACTTATCAATGAAATGAAAAGTCATACAACCTTAACATCTGCTTTATGTTTCATTGCTAATTTTTCAAGTTGGTGATTAACCGAAAATTTTACAATTGTAAAACAAATGTTAGCTAGAGGTTGAGAACAGCAGAAATGTAATAGAATATAAGCAAAAATCATTATTTCAAATGTAAAGAGAACACGAAATATTAGAATCAAGAATTATTCACCTCATCA
Organism: Mansonella ozzardi; assembly: GCA_029876185.1. Lineage (NCBI taxonomy): Eukaryota > Metazoa > Nematoda > Chromadorea > Rhabditida > Onchocercidae > Mansonella > Mansonella ozzardi. The sequence continues at coordinate 13,760 of JARVGP010001253.1, forward strand.
ACTAAAATAATAATTGGCAATCGTTTCTTGTCACGATACTGAAAGATATCGTTCAGTTTCTTTCGCGCTGACCTAAAATCGCTTTAAAACCCATTAATTTCATTAAAAAATGAAAAAAAATTCTTAATACAATTTTTTTATTATGGAACATGAATTTAGTAGATTATGAATGCAGTGAGTATTAGCACGAATGAGCAAATCAGCTTACTTTGGAGCAATTTTCTTCTTCAAACTGAATAGATCCTGATAAATTTTGACAAATATTTGTTTCGGATCTGATAATTCCATTGCATTAACCGCAATATAATTAAATGAAGAAAATTTCCCAGAAGCTTTCAGGTGACGTACAGCCGAAAATACATACAAGATTAAGTTTTCGTATTAAAATTTAAAAGACGTTGTATTCTTAGTATTTTAACTGTAAAATGATTCGCATATGACAATCAATGTGAAAAATAATCTGCAGATTAATGATTAATTCTACTTGCATTCTTATTATTATGAACAGCTGACTGTCAAGCAAAATCATCAGCAGATCCAGATCCTTCTGAAACCAGTTTGCAACGATAATTTTCCAAATATTTGCTTGGGTTCACCATCGATTAGAAAGAAAATTACCTGCTATCATTTTATTGCCACAACAGCAAAAGAAAAACTCACTTGCTGCACAGTTGCAGTTTTGCCAGTACCTGGTACACCACTTATATACATTGTTTGCGAAATCGCATCATTTGTAATGCATTCTTTTATAAATGAGCATATTCGCTTAAATTCTGCCTCTCTACAAGGTAATTGTTCCGGAATCTCAGAAGTATGTAAACGACGATAAACTGCTTCCAGAGTTTCGACTCTCTGAAATGCTGATTTCTTTGGACTAGAAATTTAATTATTTTTCGGCATAATTTTTCAATAAGCTGCAAGGATGAATAATTAACTCAGAGAAACAGAGTGGAAATTAAACCTAAACTAACTAAAAACATTTTTAAAAAACTGTCATATTTCAGATTCGATAACCTAAATTATTTATTGAAAAATTCAATACCTGTGTTGAAACAGACACCTTTGGACACACATTCGAAATGGCACTAAATATAGTATGTTTGCCGCCGGATTTCCCCTCTGAAATGAAGAAAAAACTGGCATTTGAAATGATTTCACAGAAAAAAGCTGAAAAAATAGGTAAAAATTAGGTTTCAGTATATCAGAACGATGCTGTACACAGTCATGTCTATTGTTGAATATATGTATCGAAGTGGAAGTTTGAAATCTCACATCAGCCTGATTTTCAAGCTGAACGCTGATAACATCGCTAAGAACGTATTCTAGAATGGAGTGATACATATATAATTTTAAATTTACCTCCAGTTAATCGCTTGCTCTTGCACAGCGAGTTATTCTGCTGTCTGAAAATTTATGACTTTTAGTTTTTATGGATTATACAGCGATAGAAATTTTATCAAACTATCATTTTCTGGAATCTTGCAACATGCAACGCACTTCTTTATTTTTCGATTCTTTTTTAAATAAAAGTCTGAATTAGTTTCGGAATCAGAACCCGGTCCATCGGAATCTTCCAACGTCCCAGAAAACTCAAAATCTTCATCACTATCATTTTTAGATCCGTGTCCTGATGAAGCATTCTGCAATAAAAAAAAATTTAAAGGTGATATATTAGAGATCCTCTATAGTTTAAATATCAACCATTTTTAAAACCGAAGCTCTACAAATGAATTACCTCATGACTGACTCTGGCAAGAACTTTCGTCCGTTTCAGTACAAGTATCGGTCTTCTACAGTGATACAAATGTAAGCCATTAATCTGTTTAATATGCTTATCCACGCTTCCATTTATTTTTTTACCCTTATTTTTCCCTACTCCATCATCGGTGCAGTCGATCTCGGTATGCGCCACAGTATTTTGCGGCTTCAATGTCTTGTGCAGTGAAAAACCATTTCTGTATCCATTATTATCAGATGCCCCAATTTTCTGTCCCCACATTGATATCCTTTTAGATTTCAAAGCTTTCGAAGCAACCCTTAATCACAATCATTAAGTCTTAAATACATCAAAGTAATTATATATAAACGTCGCAAAGATTATTTACAAAGTAAATGGAAGCATTTAAAAGTAGAATATCTTTAGGATGTTAAATCCTTACCAAAATAATCTAGATGTAGTTCAAATTTATAACTTACGAGACGTTTTTCTTACAAACTTTTGGTATTTCTATAGTCGTCGAAGAAAGAGGAACTGATATTTGCGAAGCATTCAACACTTTTGATTTCATATTTTCAGAATCGTCCTCATTATTTTCATCTTCACTTTCAAATCCAAACTAAAATGATAAAATGCGCAGGAAATATTTAAACCATAAAATATAGAAAATCTGGAATCAAATTTGAATAAACATAATTCAGTGCTTCGAATTTTTTCAAATACTCCCAGTAATTTATAGAAATCACAAAAAAAAAAATCTGAGAAAGAAAAAAAGAGAATGCTAATGTAAGCTAATTTAAAGACAAAATAAAAAAAACTGCTAACCTTATTTATAGTCGCGCCATAGTTAAGGACTGAAACCGGCTTGCTTTGCTGTACTATCAGCGATGATCGATTACGCTTGTTCAGTGATGAATTCAAGACAAACAGATCTTCGGGATATCTCCATCCTGTCGACTTTGCTTTTCGTTTCGGCAAAATTCTTTTGCTTGAAATATTCTCGTTTTCTGAGAAAAAAAATTAATTGCAAAAAATTTACAACGAAAAAAAAAATAAAACATAAAAGTATGTCAGCTTATTTTTTTCGCTCCTTTCAACTATCTATAAGTTTTCAATCATTGTTGAATAAATTAAATGAATGATATTATTTGAAAAGTTTAAATGAAAAAAAAAAGAAGGAATTTAATTTTAGAACATTTTAAAAAATCGAGGCAAACAGAATTAATCATACATAAGTTGTAAAATACCTTCATTCTTTGCAATTAGGTTAGTGGAAGTTTTTTTTTTAATAATTTTTGATTTCTCATTCCATAATACATTATTAATGGACATTCCTGCAAAATTAATTTTTCAAAAAATTTTTTTTTTAATTTAATAATTTTAAGATTTATGCAATAATAATTAATCTAAACAATAATGAAAAGATTATTTCCGATAATTTTGATATAACCTTTCGTGCAAGTTCTCGAATAAATTTCCTCGAAATTGTTAATAGATCAGTTGAGAGAAACCACGACACTATTCCCTGTGTCTTTTGGCTCTGAAAGATTCCCGAGATTGTCCAAACATTCTTCTCAATTCATTACAACGTTACTTCTTGCAATATACACTATCTTCATAGTTTTATAACATCATTTTTCTAATATCCAAAGTTTATTACAGTTATCAACTGTTAAAGCAATATCTATGCTATTTTTAAAGATACTGTACCTTATCACTGTTATCAATCTCTGCTCTCTCTTCCAATACACAATATTTCTTTCCTATTGCAATTAACAATTAATAGACGTATTAATGATATCATTATCTTATCAATTAGAAAATACTACACATTACTCATTCTTTCGTCTTACTCATCTCCATAATTTCCGCTTTCTAGCACAAAGTGAAATCTTACGTTATTCTATCTACGTTAATCTTACGTTATCATCTTACGCATCATTCCATCACATAAAAATCCATCCACTATTAACCATTTCTAAAAACGCCACGTGAAATCGACGTACACACGCGAAACAATTCCACCAATCATAAATCTCTCTCCCAAAAACAAAACTTCCATAGCAGTGAGTTTAACGATTAACAAATATAGCTAACAAAAAAGAACACGGCACGGCCTACTTTCTATTATTCTGAAATTTCTCGATTTTTTTTTTTCTCGGGAGTATTTCAAGGCGGGGTGATGAATTTCGAGACGAGCTTTACGTGTTTCTTGTATACTTACTATAAATGTTAAGTATTTCATATATTATTGATATTATCAATTTCACTTTTCGATATTTGTATTATAAATTATAATACTCAGTGGTTGTACAACGCCTCATTGGCTCAGGGGCAGAGCGTCTGTCTAGTAAACAGAAGGTCGCTGGTTCGATTCCAGCATGAGGCATACGGCTACAGCACGGATGGGTTGTCGGCCGTGGTTCGGTTTTTGTCAAATTAATGTAAATATCAGAGAGTTTCGTTTATTTCTACTTGACTTTCAAGTTTTTAAAGTATTTCTCAATTTTGTTGCTTTATGAATTAAAATTACTTTAAATACAATGTAATGAATTGTAAAATTTGTTTTGTTGCATTTCAATTTAAAAGTGTTATTATAAATTTACTACTTTTTTTTTCATTTAATCGAAATTCATCATTACTCTTTGTTGTCTTATATTTTTACTCGTTCATTTTCTCATAACAATGTTTAAGCAATACTTGAGAGAAGTGATACAATTTTTGAATTGTTAGAGAAATTCAACAAAATGATTTGAAGAAGATTTAGTGGATTGTTTTTTTTTTTTCTAGTTCGCACTACTACAACTCATATTTGATGTATAATGTTGAAAAAGCAAAAAATAAAATGCTTCAATAAAACCTGTAAATATATCTTCAACTAATATCATATCAAAGAGTAACTGATTACTTTGCATCAAATTTATCAAAAATTTTAACTCAACATTTGATCATAACTAATCTTCAGGTATTACAACTGCAAAATGTTGTTTGCCATTTATGATTGCAATGAATTGATACATATAATGTTTGGTTCAAAATGAAAATTCTTTAATAAACGGATATTTCTTTTTTGTACCGGATATGTAGATTACATTGCAGTTGTATCGGATATATGATTATGTTGGAATCAAAAAAAAAAAAAAAAAAAAAAAAAAAAAAATAAAAAAAAAAAAAAAAAAAAA
>JARVGP010001254.1:0-18487 GCA_029876185.1 Mansonella ozzardi
TATTTTAAAAATTTTATTAAAATTTTAAAAAAAAAATAAACAAAAAAAAATACAAAATATATTTTTAAAAAAAAAAAAAAAAAAAACCTTTTATTTCTTCCTTCTCTCCCTTTATTTCTTTTCACTGCTTAAACTTCTGATCCTCATACATTTCGCATCCAATAAAATTATCTTTTCTACAGTTATAAAAAAAATTAATGTCTCTCCAAACAAATATTTCATTTTTTTCAGGAAACTCTAATAATATTATTACTTATTTATCCCTAAATTACATCGTATTGTTTCTATAATAAGTTAAATCAAAAAATCTTTTGCGGTATGTGGAGATATTGCTATATCCACTTTGCTAAATGCATTTAGTTCAAAATATCAATGCATAACAAACAATAAGCATCATGAAGCAATCAATTATGTTCCATTAATGTAACAATTTAGATGTACTGCTCACTCCATTCCTTTAAGCAATTATAAGCTGATAAGGCATGGTTGCTGCTTACTCCGGCTACATCCTGCAATGCAAATATTAATAATGCTCTCGAATAGTTATGTAAATCCATTCCATTCAAATTTATGATAGAAAATGTTACCTTTAACCAATCAATGAAAAGTCCCTTCTCTTTCTTTAAAAGAAGAAATTGTCCAAATAGCACATAAGCCTGCAAAAATGCACTTTTTTTTTAAAGACAAGAAGATTTAGAATTCGATAAGATAGACATTCAATCCCATTCGTACTAAGGTACTATTAATGTAAATAAATAATATTTGCAATGCAATGAAAATATATTCCATGAATACATTGTTGGTGATTTAAAGAGATGATGAAAAGTGCAATGATTTACAGAATCACTTTCATACAGAAATACGAATTACAGTTCAAAATCATTCGTATACTATGTAATTTTTAAATTTCAATTTTGAATAATGTCATAATTCTGTATGTTACTAAAAGATACATGTGAATCATTCAAAGAATTCTTAGAACAACGAATTAAAATCTTTTTGGTAATACTTTTGTAATTCAAACAAATAAGGTTAGTTAGACAAGTTAGACAAGATTAAAAAAAAACAAATTAGATAAGAAAGGATAAGAGTTGATAATATTAGTGGTAAATAATGAGACACTAAGTGTTAAATAAATGCAATTATATAAAAGAATTACCTTATCAAAGCCAGCTTTACTTAATTTTTCAGCATATGTAGGTCCAATACCAGCAACAGCAGTTACTTCTTTCTCACCCATTGGTTCAGAAATGAATTCACGATGTTTCATCGATGTGCTAGTAGCCATTGTTGTTGTTATTGTTGTTGTTGTTTGATTATTTGGTAAATGAAACTTTTCACAAATTATCAATTTTTCTTCACTCTGAACAGTAAATTTTACAGCAATTTCCCATATGCTATATCATAACGTAATGAAACTATTAATCGTTAATAAACCTGATAACACAAATGTAAACAAATAAACATAAACGTAAACAATGCCAATAAATAACTTGAAAACATAAATAAACTGTAAACAATTCTTTACTATTCAAATAATGTAATAGTTATAAATTGATCTAATGTTAGAAATAAACCGTTATAATCTCAATGAATTATGGCTCAAACTTAACCAGATATAGCCAAGTGACAGGCAAAGCCTAGTAGTGCCAAAAGATAAACTTTGTCTAAAGCCAGTACTTCCCGCCCAGTACCTACGACATAATAGAAATTGTGGTGATAATGCACATTCATTGATGAATCATAGGGAAATCGTAATAAACAAGTATCTTTCACTCTAATCATAATTTCTTTCATATCCTGCTACAGCAGTTAGCCGTACTCTTTAAAGCATTTCCCTCATCTTATGATCCATAATATTTCATTAATCTTATTGATCTCTATTGTCTCCTGGATCAATCACAATATTTCTTATTTGTTTCAAAATTTATTTTCTCTCATTTTATCACTCTCTTCTATATTTTAGCATTCTTTAATACTCCTAAAAAACCACTTTATCTCCACTCTCTTTTCTCCATAAAACTAGACATCCATTACACTTTAGCTTGACTTTTTTTCTCATCAATAAGAGGTTCAGAGATACTTTGCATAAATCAGTTTCGTTGACTTACCATTGGAGTAGCGCTAAATATTGTTTAGACCCTGATGTTGGTTCCCGGTGTTTGCTCTTACCGGATTTTTGATTGATCTAGGATATTCCAGATATGAAGAGTTGGTGCAAATGATGCCGATTGATAGGAAAATGTTTGGTATTTTCACGTAGTTAATCGAGTTTTCTGGTAAAAATGGTGAGGATTGCAGTGCAGTGAAATCTTACTGAGGTATTAAGTGTTAGCCATTACTTGTTAGCTTAATTTCTTAATTATCCTTACATTTAAAGTGATATTAAGTTGAAAACATAGTTCAATTGTCCACCTGAATAATTTAACAATTTTCGGGATTGTAATAAATTCAGAATTGTGAATCTTTTGAGTTTGAGCGATTCTTTGAGCTCATAAAGCTGTAGCAATGAGATCCAACATTCTTACGATAGCAGTGTAATGCAAATGCACAGTAAAACAATTTGTGTATTTGCACGAATAGATTGAAATTAAATGAATATTGTATGGTAAACAAAAATAAGCTATACGGTATTTGAGAAATGTTATTTAAGAGCAGACGATAGAGAGAATTTATTTTTTGTAGCAATTACGATATTGATGCAGTCGAATGGAAAAATACGAGCATTTAATTGGTGGGTTCATTGGTGGTATAACAAGCACCATTGCATGCCACCCATTGGATCTCCTCAGGATACGATATTCCGGTTAGTTGTTGCTTCTTTCTCATGGTATAGGCCTTTGTTATTGTTCATTCACTGAGTTATTCTGCTGCATTAAATGCGCATGTAGCAGTGTAATTCATTCAGTCAGTTGTTTTACTGCATTGCAAATAATTCATTTTGTAAAAATTTATTTCCTTCACTTTACCTTATTTTTTTTTTCCTCGCTTTTGTAATATTTTCCATTTTTTCATATCTTAATTTTCGGTCTATTGATTCAATGTGTATGCCTTATGTAATTACTTCGGGAAGCATAAATCTGATATGTTGAAGTGGTGCTGGAACTTACTGCTTTATCTCATATTGAATCTTTTTCTGTGTTAAGTATCTTGGCCTATCTTATTTGTATTTACATGTTTCAAACATGGATGCAAGAAGTCCTAGTCATATTTGAATGCAATATCGACTTTCATGGAACGGTTTGTGCGGGCACATAAATTCTCTCTTGCTCGTAGTACTTACTCTATTTACCATAAAGTTTTTTTTTTTTTTTCCATCGAGCTTCACTACACAATAATTTGTTCCATTAGTCAGATGCATCGCTGTGATTATCCTTGATCATTGCAGCTAATGACGGTAATCAACAACGTCCGCAGTACCATAGCTATTGGCACGCTGCACGAAGCATTGTACGATCTAGAGGGTATACAGGTTTGTATCAAGGACTATCGCCGAATCTAGTTGGGTCTGCCGTGTCGTGGGGACTTTATTTTCAATTGTAAATTCTCTCTTGTTGAAGTGCTCATTTTGGTATAATGTGATTATATAGAGACTTTTTTATTATGCTCGGGCATTGGCTGTGACAACTTTTTTAAATCCAGAATGGTATTGCATTATTGTAACTATAGCAGATTTTTATTAGCATTTGCAGTATTTCTAAAACATGCTCATAACTACTAGGATTTCACCTAACACGCTGCAACTTAAGGAATGACCTGCTGCAGACTCTTCAAATTAGGTTATAGATAATATAAACTGGTTAAGATAAGCTGGCACACAATAATGATGTGACTTCACTATTCCCATGAAATTTTAAATGCTTTGTTCTTTTTTTCCAGCATTACTAGTTTTTTCAGTTATCACATTATCAAAAGTTTCTGTGATAAGAAAGCTATTTCAACGGGAGCAGAACCAGTGGACAATGTTCTGATGGGAATGGTTACTGGAGCTGGTATTTTAGTGTTCACTAATCCCATTTGGGTAACGAAGACTCGATTGTGCTTGCAGTATGAACATGAAGAAACTAGGTATCGCGGATTCCTAAACTGTCTCAGCAAAGTTGCTCGGAAAGAAGGAATTACTGCATTGTACAGAGTTTGTCCTGTTTTTGTTTTTTTTTTGCAGTTGATTAGCAAAATTTTTCACAGTTTGCAATGAGCGCAAAAATTTAAGCAAAAAATGTCTAGCTTTATTAAGATATAGCTGTTCAACACATTATCTTGCTTAGTAGACTGGGAGTTACAAAAGCTATGGATTTTGTAGAGTACTATAGTTATAAGGAATTTGAGAGCAGGAAAGGAACGAATTTGAGAAGAGGTTGTTTTGATTGTGATTCAGTTTTTGAATTTGGACATTTCCGGACCATAATTAATCAGGGCATAATGAAAGGTAACACCGAAAAGTAGAGTGTTCAAGTGATATTGGGAATGACTTGCCGAACGGCAGTATTGCTAAAAAACTGAAAGGACGAATGTCGCATGAAATTGTATCGACGACCACAATAAATTTCAGTTACGAAAATAAAGTATGATTGATGTTGATAGCTCGTATTGCCTGGTAGGACATTTCTATTCGTACTTCCTATGTTATTAGTTTTTTTTTGGGCTTATTTTAAAAACATTTCTAGGGTTTTTTGCCAGGAGTCATTGGAACCATACATGGTGCAATCCAATTTATGCTTTACAATCGTTTCAAGGATGATCGATTGAATCGTTTAGGGCTTCCTTCTAATCATATTTTGGTTTGGTTTTATATACTCTTTCTGCATAACAAAATTTGCTAAATACTCTTTGCTGAATTCGAAATATTAGAACTGTTCAGTGCTGCTCACTTTGCATCGTAGAAATAAAAGAACAAAAAATATTCTAATTAAAAAAAAAAGCTCTAATTAAAAAAATATTCTAATTAAAAAAAAAAAAACAAATAAATAACTGAAAGACTTACTAATACGATAAAGTCCAGCACCCCCAACTTTAATATAACTCCTGCCAAAATCATTCTGGTCTTAGTGGGATCTCAACATGTAGTTTTGGTAATATATGTAAAAAATAGGAACTTTTTGGACCTATACAACGATGTGCCAGTTCTCAAATTATCATATTGTCGATCTACGCCAACGGCTTTTAGTTCAGCTTGTTTTCAGAGCACTGTTGATTGCTTGGTATATTCAGCGGTATCGAAAGTAATTTCTACAACAATAACATTTCCGTACCAAGTACTGCGGACTCGATTGCAGGTTAATATTAATACTGACAAATTTTCAATCACCAAATGAAAATCAAATACGGCTGGTTTTTGTTGCCTTTATTACAAGTATAAAAGCAGTTGATATTTGAAGGATCATCATGGGAAATATAGCGGGGTGTGCGGCTTGATAAGCCAGACGTATAGAATGGAAGGTGTGCGTGGCTTCTATAAAGGTCTGCTTATGGGCAACTTACGTCAGCTGCCGAACGTTATTGTTACATTTGTAACCTATGAGAATGTAAGATACCTTGTTCGCCATTTTTCCGAGTGAAATCTTTATTTATACAGTTATCACTTTAATCTAATCCAACTGTCCGTAATATTTTCATCATTTGCCGCATTTCATTCATTTATTTGTACGTTATGTACTTCTTATGTATTGTTTTCATAGGCGAATGGAACAAAATGCGGCAAGCTTTTCATAATAGATACCTGAAATCTGATCTGAGTAAAGCTGGATAAGCTACTTTGAGGACCATGCACATCACTTTTTTCTACCTGAATGCATCATTCTTAGTAAATCGGAGTTCTTTCAGTAGCGATATACCTTTTTTTATAAATTATTACTAACTGACCTTTGTAAAACGGTTATTGAAAGTGATACAATGTATCGTTAGGAATTTGAATATTAATGTTATTAAAAACACTATCATTTAGCTTAAAAATTGGTTAGCCCTGTCAAATTACACGTAATATTCGGTGATTGGTCCTTATGCAGTTAATCATTACAACAGATATATAACTCTATTTAGATGGTATATGGTTAAATTCATTTTGTAATATGAGACTTATGCTATGTTTTACATCTTTTTCTTTATGAGTATCAGTTCAGTAGCGAAGTTCTGAGTAATAATGGAATGGATCCAAAATTAACAATAGGAAGCTTAACTGTGGCTTGTTATGGGTTTTGCTGATTTATGAGTTCTTGAACAGTATTTCTTCAGGAAATACAAACCTTGTATAATTAATTGAGAGGTTACAACGACAAAGATGTTTGTGTCCATTTTGCTATGAACTGTAAGACGTCACCTATACTTTCGGTTGATTTCGTCTTTTGTGTCATGACGAGACTGCTCCACGTATTACGGTCGGCTGCTCTGCCAGAAGATCCAAATTCTTTAATATTCCCACGTATCGGATAACCTTTAATAGACCATTAAAGAAAGTTCTGTCAATAATAATAATATCAGATAATGTTTTGCTAAATTATCATCCTGGCATTAAAATAAATAAGAAACCTGAAATAAGACACGCTGCATGGCATGTACCATCTGCATCAATGAGGCTTATTTCAAAGTTACCATCAGCATCATAGGGTAGGCTTCGTTCTATACTTTGTTCCATGGATATGGCCAAAACCCATTCTTTTACTTCTTCATGTTCATCATCCTGAATTCCTCGAAAACGTTTATTGTGCCCAGGAAGTAAGCTTTATAAGAAATCTCGGGATTTCGATATTCCTTTATATTTTCAATTAGGAAAAAGTAGACAGAATTTCAGTCTAAATCTCGAGTAATGAACTTACAGATGTGTATTTTATTTCTGGAAGCAATACTTCTTGCGGTATATCAGTCCCATCGAAAATGGAACCATCAACAACCGATGGATCTTGTTCCTCAATCGCGTCACATAAATCTAGATAATGGTTCAAAAGTATAAATGCCAAGCGCTCTTTCTTGCTGCCTAGTTTCTGTAATTAACATGGAAATAACATTTTTTGCCAGACAAGATTTAGGGTCATAAGTATTAAATCCAGTTAAATTAGCTATCTAAAATCTAGGTAAATCAACTAGTCTATTTGTATAATCATTGATCAACCAAATAGCCTATCTATATAACCATTAGTCAATCAGCTAAACCATCTGTATAATCATTGGGAATCCATATTTTAAGCTGGCAGTAAGGAAAAACGCCCTGTTGGCTATGAGGATCGAACTAAGGATATTCAACTAATTCAGCTATGGGCAAAGGTCAAAGCAAGAATGCTTTCAAGTCATTTATTTTGAAGTCTTTCATGAAATTGATTTTTTTGAGAGAATAGCAAGAAGTTGTACGGTATATCTTTTCAAAAAAAAAGTGAAAAAACGGAAAATTTCGAAAGTCTCAAAATCAAATGTAGAAATGTTTTTTTTTGAAAAACAGTGGTACCACCAGCTTTAAACTAGAAAAAGTGGAAGGAGAAAGACAAACTCTGCATGCCATTCCAGCTTCGTAAAAGACTTTATCAGCTTGCATGATATCACTGTAGCGAATAAAGCTTATCGTAATTTGAGCTGCGATAAGTTCAATCTCCATTCCATTACATTCCAAAACAGCTGAACGTAATGCACCGTAATGGGCAATCTCCAAGTATCTGTTGAATAACTGAAATAACTGTAGATCTGTAGATTTTATTAAATATACATGTTACCATATATATATATAGATACGGTAGCAGTTGTATCTAACAATATCAAAGCGAAACTCTGCTCAAGTCTTATCTTCTTTATTCACCTGGATAAGAAGTTACAAATTGTAGAAGTTGCACTTGTATAATTCATTTGCATGATCGATATACTTCTCAATGAAAGAATAGAATGAAGGTTTTATCGTATGAATGTAAATAACGGATGATTAAATCTTAGACTTACTTTAAGAATATAGTGTATTTCTTTAAATGATAAGTGATAATGAAATCTTACCATCTTCATCTTCTCCTTCATATCCATACCATTGCATACCATAAGGAGGACATTTCGTAGTGTTGCCCATCTACTATAAGCATTTGGATTGTCCATATTACGTACATTGATAACCTTAAAATGACACTAGGGTCAATTTAGCTATAAGTAATCTAACTCGTTTCTTTATAAACACCAAATTGTAATCATCGTTTTCATGACCTTGAATTTCTAAAAGAATTACAGTCGCAGCAAGTACATTACCTTGATTATCAAACTGTTTCGTGTCAAGTATTTCCTGGTACTTGCTCGGTTATAATTACGGAATGTGAAAAGATGTGAAATTTAAAATAAAATTGAAGATGCAAAAAGTATTAAAAGATATGAAGGAAGGTATATCTAAAGATTGATCAACTGCTATCAGAAGTTATCATATCAAGTCAAATTTTGTTTAAAAGTTTCGGATTGCAGATACTAATCAGAATTATACTTACAGATCTTCAGTTTAATTACTGATCTCTTCAACTTATACAATTCCCATTTTATGTTTTCAAATTTTCCTTCAAAACTGCAACTTCCCGATGCATACCAAAATTAGTACTTGGAAGTATTTTCTCGAAATTATCTTTTTTGATAGCATATTTGAAATGGATTAAAAGAGCTGCAGTGTAACTTTAATATTTTTCATTTGTATGATTTTTTATGCAATAGGTCAATTTAATTTCCATTTAGTTATAGGAAAAAATGAAGCAATAAAGAAAGATAGGAAAAGTTATACAGAAAGTAAAAGCAAAGATTCGAACGCTTACTTCTTCAACAAGTTTTTCGTAGATGTTGAAATTATTCGGATTTGAGGATGCCCCATATTTTTCGAACACAGCAGTTGCTTCGGCATATCTCTTGTCCTTGATTAATTCGGCTGCATATAAGGCTACATATTTGTCTAACAGAGGTTGATGCTACAAATGATATTTATTTCACGCCTTTATCTCTTCCTAATTATTCGAATAATAGAAGCATTGCGAAAACTTTGCGTAGGGAATATATTAATATTAGTTTTATTGATAATTCAAAGGTCAAAAAGAAATTTGGCGAAAAAAAATTTGAAATGTTTGATAAGTTAAATGTTTTATGATAACATTAAAAAATTTTTAATGCAGTGAGATTTTAATTCAACAGTAGCGTATCATTATTATTACTATAACATTTCTCACAAATCTTTTTTTGTTTAATTGAATCAAAAGTTCAAAATTAAAACTTGTGTCACATAAAATCAACAAAAACTAACTTTTTGTTGATGAGCTGCTTCAAGAGCTTTTTCCCATTGACCATTTTCTACTAATGCATCAATAGCACTAACTACATCAACGTCCATTAATTCTCCTAATCGACCTTGTTGCTTTAATGATTCCCTATACTTCTCATCTACGAAATCAGCCAAATCAGGAACGAATTCCAGAGCCAACTAAAATTTAACTATATGGTAGTAATCGTCCAAGAATTACAGTAGATAAGTGTAGTATATATGTAGATAATAATTGATTACTTTTTTAGCTTTCGGCCACTGTCCACCAAGTAAAAAGGCTTTAATAGCGTTCTCCGGTTGATTTGAAGCCAAAAATAGTTCAGCTGCTTCGATGAACCTTTAGCAGTAACATTATTAAATATGATACATTTTTAATTTAGACTAAATTAAAATGACCATTTTGTAAAATAACTAAATTATGCGAAATGCAATATCAGTTGCTTAGCTTTCAATATATCAATATACAGAAACGAATTTCGATAATCTAAATGACTTCTTCTAAAGAAAAAAAAATGCTATAATTTGCTGAACTATCAATGGATGTAGCATTAACAGATTTTTCATTTTCCATATAGGAATGAATACAGTAATCAATTCGACACTATCATCAAGAAATCCAACAATTATACTTCTTTAAATGAATGAAAATTTCCGTAATTTCATCTACTATTGCAGAAGTTTCATCGTCCGTGAGAAATTTTACTGCCAATTCTCCGGCCTGGAAAGAAGCAGAAAAACAATTTCTTGGAAAGAGAGAGGAAAAGAAAAACTAGGTTTCTTTCACGAAATCCTAAATAAAAATAAATAATGAAGAAATTAATTATGATGTTGGAACAGAAAAGTTTGTTCTGCAATCGGAATGTGAATGTTCAATTATAATAATGGAAAAATTATGATTGCAAATCTTGATTATCTAATGCAACCTATAACATCTTCCTTTCAAATTAAAATTTAAGGTATACGATTCAAAGATTCAAATTAAGATTTGAGGCATATCTAAATTGATTGTAATTACGAGTGAAATGATAATGATATAATAACACCAAAAAAAAAAAAGAAAAATCAAAACGCTCATAAAATTCAACAAGGATAAAAATGAAAATTTTTAATCAAGTCCATGATATAGTTTAAAAAATTGTTATCAGTTAATTCTAAAAATCAATGCGATAGAGTGACGTCACATTTCACTAATTTATAAATTTGAAGTTATTATAGAAATATACCCGTTTTAAAGCCTCCACAATTGCATCAGTATCGGCTGTCTCAGAATCCTTTACCTTCAGATAGCATTGAATAGCTCGGGCATATTCACCTTGGGTTTCCCAATCTCGTGCTTGAGCAAAAAATGATAAAATACCTTTTGCGCCTGATTTTAATTGTACTTCGTCAAATTCTTTCTGAATAATATTTTCATTTTATGATACTGTTTCAAAATACAGTTTGAAACAAAATAATATTTAATTATTTTATCTTTACTCTAATAATGATATTATATTATTGGGGTTGAAATGATTGTTGAGCATGTAATTTCGACTGTATCTATTGGTAGTAGCTGGGACAGTTCAGGCGACAGTGATTCGTTCTGTCATTTCTTGGCAAGTTAACCTTCTTACTAGTATTACAGTAGGAGAATATGACAAGATGAAATGGAAATTTCCTTTTCATAATTCTACGTTTCTCTCAAACTTTACATTACTACCCTATTTCAGAATATTAAAATACTATGTCATGCTATAATTTCTAATAAAATGAATAATGAATTAAATAACAGCAAGAAACAAGTATGAAAGAAAAATTGATCCATGTATGTAACGTGATACATGAAAACATGAATTACTTTTAAAATATCAATGTATGCATTATTCCAGTAACGAACTATAAGAATTATTACTAACTTCTAATTGTTGTAATTCTGCAGGCATGTATTCTTTAGCAATACGAATAGCATCTTGCCACATTTCCGATTCTTTATAATATCGTAGAATTAATTCAGGGCGATTAGCACGAAGCAAACAACTTTCAGCACATGTAAAATCATTTTGCTCAATTGCTATCCGGGCTTGTCGAATGTATACATCGGATAATGCTTCCGGATCATACTGTCTGCAAAGCATTTATTTGAAAACTCCGGAAGATCATAATTAATTGTACGGAACTTTTTGTCCCAATTCAGCTCATTTACTGCTTATGTGAATATAGTTAAGTAAATAATAAAATTATTGTGGTAATTATGATTCGCAAAAATTTTTTAAAAATTTTCCTAGTTTCAACTAGAAACAAATAATTTATTATTTTTAATTTCATTCAACTGTAATTCCGTTTTCTACTGTAAAAACGCTTGCAGAACTTAATAATTAATATCTTAACTTAAAATGATCTGATAGAAAATGGAATTGAAATATGTTTGGAAATATAACGGACATACTTTGCAACACGTTGTGCACTTTCCCAATCATGATCATGGATATACATTAATACAGCTTCTTTCGGTTTTCCGCTTTCTATATAATGCATTTCAGCCTTTTCGAATTCACCTTCCTCTTCCAGTAGTTGCGCTAATTTGAAATGCACTGTTGGTAGACGATTTTTGGCTTCCAAACGGCATAAATCAAATGCAAAATCGAAAGCTCTTAAATAAATGATAAATTTTTCCAAAAAAAAAAAATTGAAACAAAACCACACGATATTTGCAAAGCATAATTTGAAGTTTAACATTGCTTTACTTTCTGTAGATATTTTTATTCTCAGTATGATTTTTTTTCCATTCATTAAGCATTTAACATACTAATAATCGCTGCTAATTATATCTAATGCTTACCCATTTTCACATGCATAATCAACTGCTTCATCTAATAAATTGAATTTCTGCAATAATTTCACTGCGGCATCACTATTTAAGCTTTTTGCCCATAAATATGCAATCTGCAAAATAATAGCTTATATTATCTCTGTTTATCATTTATTATCGATAATTTTACCCAATCCAACTTTGCAATATAAGTTGACCAAAAGTGTTGTAACCTGTTTTGAGGCTGTATCGCCACCTTCTTGCTTTGCTATTCTGTATGCATCATTCCACATTTCCGCATTGCGATACATATTGACTGCTCCTTTCCAATCACCAGCAAATAAGTAATGCTCCTCTGCTACCCGTAAATCACCTTTTTCCACCAAATCAGCTGCGACATGAAGATGAACATCCTGTAAATACAACGACATTTGATTGTTGTTGTCTTTATCTTCTAACGTCGAATATCCGCTGTAACAAACCTTAACATCGTCGGCATGATATTTCTCCATCAATCTTATCATATCATCGATTCGACCCGTATTTTTATACATTGCAATGGCTTTATTAGCTTGTCCAATTGCGATATACAGCTAAACATGAGATATATCAATGATAATTTAAAAAACAATCATTTAGCAGTCTTGAAATTAAATTTAAAAGTGATTTAAGCACTGCAAAGATCATTCATTTAAATCGATGCCTGTTCCGCATCCTTTAAACGACCATTGTCCTCCATTGTTTGTGCCAATTCTTCATACATTTGATCGCTTTCATCTCCCATAAATTCTGTAGCCAACTGAAACAATCCATTTCATCTTTTATAATTCTGATGCTTCACTAAATTTTTTTGCTTCTTTTCTCTAGCACAAATGGGAAAAAAGAATTTCATTAATTAATTTTAAAAGAGATTAAAATTTATTTTCAAGTATTAGTAAACATTTGGTCTTTCAGAATTTCTTTATAATATTCTGATAGAATACTTGGAAAAGCAGCTGCAACAGAGAAAAATCAATTCCGGATCTGTCAGTCAATTAATAAAATTTTATGAGCAAAATTTCATAACGAAAAAGTATTGCCTACTCGATATGAATCAGTCCATCGGGCAGCTTTATTATACATTTCGATTGCCTCTCGATGCATTTTCGCTTCAATATATAACATTTCCGCTCGCTGAATTACAGTAACTCATTTCAATATTTTTTCAATTATTAATTTATTATTAATTTCATTCTCTCTTCTATCAAGATGGCAAAATGTCGTGATGCCATGCTAGCAAGATGTCATGATGTTTTGTCCTAAGGTAAGCTAAGAAGTCTTTATACAGATTTCACTCTGTTTGATAAATTTGTTAATAATTATTGCAAATCATATAGGTACATAATAATGATCTTTTCGTCGAAGAGCTATTTAAATTTGAAGTAATCTACCTCAAGATCACCAACACTTGCATGATGATCAGCGATTTTACCGTAGTATCGTTTTGCCAAATCGCTATCTTCAAGTACATCAATAATTTGTACGGCTTTATCCCATTGTTTTGCTTTAATTGATGCTTCAAGAGCTTTCGCAGTTTGGCCACTTTCTGTAAATAATACTAATTTAATTTTAAGATCTAATTAAGTTATTTAGATCACTGCATACATACAATGTCACAAACCAAGAAAATGATTTATGGCTGCATCGTAATTTGCTTCCGTAACCAGATTATCGCCCCATTCTTCTTCTAGCTGGACAACTTTCTCCGGAAAATGCACCCGTGCTAACTGAAATATTTGTCGATGAGAAGGAAAAGTTTTTGAGTGATATTTAGAAATTCAACTAATATTTTATCATTACCTGGATGGTTTTCGCGTAACATTTTCCCTTTCGGTAGT
Organism: Mansonella ozzardi; assembly: GCA_029876185.1. Lineage (NCBI taxonomy): Eukaryota > Metazoa > Nematoda > Chromadorea > Rhabditida > Onchocercidae > Mansonella > Mansonella ozzardi. The sequence goes on from JARVGP010001254.1 coordinate 13,919, forward strand.
TTTCCAGAGCAAGTTCAAAGTCTTTCGTCGCTTCGAATAATTCACCAGCCTAAAAAAAAATTCATAACTTCTGGTTTTTGCTTCAATGCATTAAGTCATGCATACACACAAATATACTAGATCAGATCAGGAAAACAAGCAAAACAAAATTGAATGGAGCAAACTTTTTCAAACAGATCAGATCGTATTAATGTGTTGACAACGTTTTGCACTAAGTCATTTTTGAGTAGAAATTTTGGATTCTGTAAAAGTATACGAGCTGCTTGAATAGCTAAGCCTGCTTTCAAATATAGTTCTATTGCAACAAGCAGGTCACCATCTTTTTCTGTTAACTGAAATTAGAAAGTGATTAACAGTGTCCAAACAAAACTTAATTAAAAGCAATAATCGAACTGTCAGAATTACTTAGATTGAGCAATATCATCAAAAGAATTTAAGTTTGCAAAATCATTCAATCTTATATTTATATTCTCAAATTTTTGAATACCAAAACGAAACGAAAATTGTACGCGATTAGAAAAGCAGTAATCCATTGCGATCACTTTAAAAAATTCAAAGATTTATAGGCAATATCAGCATTACTTAAAATGCTATAAAAAGATGATCATGATAAATACTAGCATACATAATGTAATTAATACTTGAAAAGGATTAAAAAATTTTAAAATTAAAAATTTTAAAAATTAAAAATCAGTGAGTATTTAAAAAAAAAAAACCAACTTGCGCAGCTTTTCCATCTTGGCCTGTATCGAACAGATGACGATAGTATTGAGCTTTGACAGTTCCCAAGTCTGGATGATTCTGGAAAGGCAAATAAATTATGTGCTTTTGAAATAGGCATAAAATATTTCAAATATTTTATAAGCCTTATCAATACTGCAAGCAAGAAAACATACTCGTGCCTTTGCTAATTCAAATGCCTGCTCCCATTTGCCAATTTGTTGGTACATTTGGATAATTTCATCTAATGCATTCTGTAAATTGAGATAAAGAACTTTAGTAGTGAATTATAAAATTTGGTTTATTTTAAAAACTTTGTTAAATTTATTTCTAATCGAAATTTGAATAATAATGAAGGAGTCCTTGAGCGAATAATATGATGATGATAGTTTTTGCAATTGATAGATTATTTATTCAAATTGCAAATGTAATAATAAATATGAAATAAATTGTTTACCCGTTCCAGATAAATTCTTTCAACTTCTCTAAAATTTTTATTCATCAGTGCTATTCGTGCTTTAACCTGCAAAAATATTGATAATGTTTGCATAATTACTGATAAATATTAGTACAAAAAGTGATATGCATGGGTCATAGGTCAAGCATTTATCAACGAAATTCATAATAAGTTTAACTTAAGAAATAGTAACTTGGTAATTATTTTTTCCATCTTCACCGGTACTTCTGGTTATTTCATCAGCAAGTCGAATCGTTTCAACAAGCATTTGCACTCGTGATATATCACCTAATGCTGCGAAACATCGTTGTGCTATCAATAATTGCTGTTGTGATAATGCAACCTAAGAAAATGTATTATATCGAAACTCTCAGATAATGATATATTCAGTCTGATAACACTCATTAATTTAATGATAACAATAATCATGTGAAACCTGGGCAAGTTGATGCCACAATATCGTTGCATCATATTCTTCCCGTTTCTCGAGGAAATCAATCGCTCGACCGAAATCGAGCCGATCAATAGCAGAAGCAAATTCGATAAGTGTTTGATCAAGTTCATATGCTACTTTTTCATTCGCTTCCTGTAAATTTATTTCTAAAAAAATGATTTAAAAAATAAAACAATATCAAAGATACGAAAATAAAAATTTTTTAAACCCAATTTTTGCAAAAATAAAAAATGATAAAAGGAATCTGTACGATAATTCATTTATTCCTTCTATTAATAGTAATTAGTCATTAAATTAAAAAATAATACCTTACCATGTTTGAGGCATTCGAATTTTGATCTGTTATAAATTAACATAAATGTTAGCCTCTTCCCAGTGTACTATCAATTTTGTCAATATATTATACATCATTTAACATTTAAATCAGGAATCTAAGTTTGAAGTTTTATTAAAGTCATGATTCCAAGTTATTCCAAGTTTTAGCATTTTTATTTATTAATCTACTCTATTTAATTGCTGAGACAAGCTAATATTAACTTAACAAACTTTTGGGAACATTAGCTCTAGTAATTTGCATCAGCAATTCATCCTTGTTCAAATTTCAAAAAATCAAATTCAAAAATATTCGATATAAACATTTCACATTGACAATAATTGACTGCCTTAAATTGTCGTTTGATAATATTAATAGCGAAATATTATTTAAATTTTTCGTTTAGATAATTTTAATTCTTATTCAAATGCTTTCTTACAGATGTCCACTCTTGTTCCAGTTAATTTCAGGAAAAATCAATCTGAAGCCTTCTAGATTAAGGCCTAGCATTTCTAGAAGTCAACGTAGAAAAATACAGTCGCTTAGTTCCAGTCATAATTTAAATATTCAAAATTCTAGGTCTTTAACGTTTTTCATTGAAAGAATTAAAAAGAAAAATTCTTATTAAAACTGTCTCATTTTTAAAAATTTTCTTTTTTTCCATCTCGCATTAATATAACTCATTAGGTTCCATTTCAATAAAGAAAATAATAAACCTCAACGATAACTTCAGTTCTGGACTCGTCACGAAGAACAGTTTCAATTTCACCTTTTATAGGTATCGCTGTCATCTGCAAAAAACGACTACTTTTTTTTCGATCTTTTTTTTTTTTAAATTTTGATTTTGCAATAAAATTAAGATAAAGCCTGTAGGAATAGAGAATAAGTATGAAATGAAAACAGTAAGGTGACTTACTTCATCCGGATTTTCAGCCTGATACCAAATACAAAGTCGATCACTCGATTGAGCCACGATAACATCACTATTAGGAACCCATTGAACATAACTACAGTAATCTAATAGTGATATCTTCCGATCAGTTTTTAGATCAGCTAATAATAATCGCGATCTCTTGTCCCGAAATAATAATTTTGTTGCCATTTCACTAAGCTAAAAAAAAATTAACAAATTTATTTTCAATTCCATTTCATCATTTCTTTCATCATATTTTTTTCGCATTTATTATTTAATTACATATTCATACATAATGATAAGACTTGATAAACATGACAATATGATCAATGGTGATGATGATGATAGCGAATAAATTTGATTAACATGAACAACTGTTCTATAATAAAATTAATTATCAAATCATCTTGTTAGATAATAAACAGCCGGATAGAATGAAATGAAATCGTTCTCATTTCATTTAGCAAAAAATTAATGAATGGAAAAAACCTCAAGCCAATCGATGTAAACTGAATGCGAAAATTGTGCAATCTGTCGTTGAGTTATCAAATCAACTGTAAAAAGAAAATTTTAAGATTGGGAATAAAATGAACAATAATTTGAATCGATTATAAAATCAAAAGTATCACAAATATAACAGGTAGCCATGTGATAAGAATAAATTTAAATGGATGAACTTAAATTGATAAAGAATCAAAAAAAAAAAGAAAAAACAAAAAGTTAAGCTAATGTATAAACCATGTGAGTTAAGCAAAAGCAGAAAACTAAATCGATTTTTGTAACATTTTATCTAATATTGAGTATCAAAAGAATTCTGCAATAAGAGAAGTGAATTACATACCCACTGATATGGTATTCAGATCCAGAAGATAAGCAGCACGCTTTATAGCACCAATCTTTTTGGTTTTCTGTTCTGTAAGTCGTACTGAGATGAGATGTGGTGATACGAGCTCTGTTCGAATCCATCCAATTATCCGATTAATCCCATATTCTATCAAATTTACCTGTTAATAAGCATCTTTTTACTACTGATTTGCACAATTAATGATAAATATTAAATATTAATATTCAGTAATTAATTGAAAAATATTGGAAATAGTAGGTCATATTTATAATGATTTAAACATGAAATGATCATGTTTAGTATGTATTCAATATTGAAATGTCAATGTTTAAAATTGAGTATTTAAGTAAATTTGTTTCATAAGATCTATAAGACCATTGTTATTATAGCAGTGAGTGCAAGAATAATGCATGTTAAAATTCTAATTACGATTACAATTGAAGGTTTGTTCATACCTCTCCAGCATTGATTATCATGCAAACATTTTCGTTATCAAAATAGAATCTTTCATTACCAGCACTTTGCCATTCAATTTCACTACAGTAACCGGTATTCATATCGGCAATAATCAGTGTATTCGTTGTATAAGCCACCACAAATCGATCATGTCCCATTATCTAATTAAAATATTGCGTTTAAAATTGAGTCTTGATCATAAATAAACATTCAGAGTATAATTTCATCAGCGGAATGCAATGCATATGAGATAGCAATAACAACAGTGATAATCAATAATAATAACAATAATAATAATAATTGTAGCAATGACAATAATAATAATAATTATTATTATTAATAATAATTAATAATAATTAATAATAAATAATAATAATAATAATAATAATAATAATAATAATAATAATAATAA
>JARVGP010001255.1:0-18678 GCA_029876185.1 Mansonella ozzardi
TCGCTTTGGGTGCGAGAGGTCCCGGTTTCGATCACCGGCTCAGCCCCACGTTTTCTCAAACTTTTTCATGTGACACATGAATGACACTTTGATGTTATTTCAGTCGAACATCAAGTTAGAACGATCATTTATTTTTTCATAACACTTCTCCTTCTTCTTTTTCTTTTTAATGATCATTTGCATTTTTAAAATTATCAGTTTAACTGAGTTAATTTTAATTTTGATTTTTTACAAGCCGGATTGATTGATATTTGTTTTTTGTTCCTACAATAATTTTTATAATTTAAAATTGTATTTTATTCACTGAAATTTATTCCTACTTCTAAAGAGTAATTTTAAAATAGTAAATGATCTTAATTAAGCCTAAATTATTATGATAGCGATGAATATATTATTAACATTAGCGATTGCTAAGACTTTCCGAAGATTTCAACAACCATTAATAAAAATTTAATTTTTTCGAATTTTTAAAATTTTCTATTAATTAGTTATATTTTTGATGGAAGCAGATATCAATTCATTTATAACTTATTTATGAAATTTTAAATTTGTTTGAACTTTGAACAAAAGAAAAAATCAAAAATAACCGACAATAATATAAATAAAACTATTGATGACAGTTTTCTTCCATGTAAATTTTTCACATAAATGACTCTTCGTTTACTTAACTCATTAATTTAAACTTAATTTCTCGTAATCAGCTTAACTGAACTCAACTTAACTCATACAGATGTGTATGAGTTAAATCTTGTTTGACAGTCAGGAACAAACTTTTAAATTTGATTTTTAATTATTGGATAAATTTGCTAGATAAATGTGCCATTTTTAGGGACTAACTAAGGCAGTGAATAGAACTTTCTGGAATAAAACATAATGCAATTCACAGGTAAAACAGATTCAAAGTGATCTAAGCAATTCTAATACAATGTATTTGACTTGCTTCAATGCAATTCAATGAAGAAATTACGCACGTTTCTTACAACATACAAAAAGAAGCATAATCTCTGTAATATGTTTCTCAAAGAAAGAAATTAATTTTTAATAATTATTTCATAACTTACTTATGAAATTTATTTTTATTTCAACTCGAATTAATTTAATTTAAATCTCACTGTTTTTAGTACATCAAACTGCGCGTCATCTTTCATCATTCTTATATATATATTCATTTAACTCACGATAACTTCTCGTGAATTCCCATCATTCAATCATTTTTTTCAACTGCATCATTATATTTTGGAAGTTTAACCGAAAAATAATTTTCGTTTCTTTTTTTTAGGACAAATATCTCAGAATGGATGTATTGAATTTGTTAAAATTATCAGCCGATTTATTTTCTAAAAATGCTTTCAACAAATTGAAAAAAAGAGTGATTATTGGCAGTATGATCACTAATTATCAGATCTAGATATCAACATCAGCAATTATCAAGTCTAATATCTATGATTAAGATCAGTGATTATCAGATATAAATATCAGAAGATAATTACTGGTTCTGATAATTACCTCTGATATACGATCACATATTATCAATGTGAAGGATTACTACTGTGAACGTTAAAATTATCCTCAGTTGACATCATCAGGCTTTAATCTTTAATCCTGACAGCTATGCAATGATTGTCTTGTCTACGATTCAGCAATAGACTCATATCACCACTAGGCTCATATTACATTCTTTGTTTCCCTTCTTACAGTGTTTTCTTTTTATGCTAAAACAAAAAAACGATTTTATTGTTAACAGATGTCAGGAAATTTTGATTTGCTTTAAATTTTTGTTGCTTATTCAAGAAAAAATTTTTGAATTTTTCTTTCGCAATAATTATTTAATTCTGGTTAAGGAAAATCAGAGGAGAATACTGTAGCAAATGGCATTTGATGATGACATTTTGTATTGGTCGATATGGGCGAACTAATGAGTGAGCAGTGATGCTCGGTTCATTCGTCCAAATTGTCCAATTGTCCAGTTTTCATCCACATCCATCTATTCATTGTCCATTATGGTCAGTGAATAAGAAAATTCCACATCATTCTTCTCCATCTACGGATTCTCTACCATTATATTTGATTTATTTTTGTTCTTACCAACTGAGGAAGCGCATAAAATCTACTTTAGTTTAATTAATTAGTAGTTTCTTGTTAATTAATTATGGTATAGAATATAATCATTTAAATCAATTCTAATAATATTTGATTTTAACCGAAGCACATCAAACTTCCAACATGAATATTTTCTAAATATTTTCTTATCTAAATGCTAATTTAATAAAATTTTAATTAATTGATCTTGAAAAATTTGTTCAACTACTGCAGTAGTAGAATAAATTTTGGCAACATATATTGAGAGAGAAAAAAAGAAAAAAAAATTTTTCATTGATACGAAAAAAAGGTTGTAAAGATAGGATTGGTAAAAATTAATTTCCAATTAGAAGAAACGAGAAAAAAGAACAAGAGAGAGAGGGAGGAAGGTAGAAAGACAAAAAATGGTGCAAAAAAAGAGGCGAAAGGTTGATTTGATAAATTAAAATGCGGGAATTTTCAAAGAGATTGCATTTTTTTTGTGCTTCATTTTAAGCAACAGTATAATTTATTTAGCAATAAAATTGCAATTCTATCAAATTGATGGACAAAAACTTTTTCATCATTTCACTTTTTGTATGAAATGCACTAAATAATACAGAAATTGTTAGAAGGCAAAGAAAAGTTCCATTTACTTAGAAATTTAGAAACTATTTAGTTTAATATATTTTGATTAATTTAAAGGATTAGCAGAGCAAGTTGAAAATTTACAGAACTTTCCATTTATTTAAAAAATCACGATATTCAGTAGGAAAAAGTTCAACTGATAACTAATATGCATCACCATCATTATCATTATCATCATTACCGTTATCATCATGATGATCATCATCATCATCCATTATCACCATCATCACTATCATTATCGTTCTTCATTATCATTATCTTTATCCTCATCATCACCATTATCATCAACTGATAAAATATTAACAATCCGTAGCAACTGAAATAACCAAATTAATCAGAATAATGAATGAAATAGCCTAGTTTTGGTGAATATTATATAAGTTCAAAAAAAGAAATCTTTTGGGAACTATTGCTTGAAATGGGTTATAAATCAATGAAATGATTGAAATTTTAACCATTTGCACGAAATCAGAATTTTAATTTAATTTGTTTTGTTATTAAATTAATAATTGAATTTAATAATTAAAAATGCTCTAATATCTCGTTGGTAATGTCACAAATGAAAATAATGCAAATATATAGCAATATTAATTTATTTGCTAATAATAATTTACAAAAAAAAAATATTAAATTATGAGAATTTTATTACAGTGCAAACAAGAAACAAGTTCATTGAAAAAAAGCACAAGTTAAATTTAAAAAGTTATTTTTCGCAATTTTCTAAAAATTATTTTGCACAAAACGAAAATTGACCAATTAGGTAATTGAGTAAAAATTTAATTTTTAAATTTAAGTAATATCAAGATTTTTTAAATCGATTTTCTTTTCTTTCTTTTTTCTTTCGTTTTTATTTTATCTTTTTTTTTTGTACCATTAACAAATAGCAGCAGTAGCAGTTGAAGTAGTTTCAATCATAATGCACATTCAAATATAAAAACGGGTCATTTAAATGACGTCTGCAATAAAAATCGGTTAACTGTGCGTTTTTCTTAGATGATTTAACCGATCTATTCAAAAAATGATCAGTCCATTTGCTTTCAGTTCCGATTTTCCTCCTTTCTTCTTTGCCAAATTTTATTGCTAGAAAAAAAATGGCAAAGGGGAAAGGGAATTCAAAACTGCTTGATTATATTTGGATCACTCCATTAGTGTGTTTGTGTTTTCCTCCGCCTTACTTTCCTCCCTTCATTCCTTCCTATTTAAAATTAACAGTTATTGCCGACTTATCCACTTCTTGCTTGTTGTGATTGTTACTTACTTGTACTTAAAAGTAAGGAAACTTTATTGTGACCTTCCTGCATTATTACTGACCTTCTTGCTTAAGATTCTATGAATTAATAGAAATGGTTGCGCATATATGTGTGTGTGTGTGCGTATGTGTGTGCATGTATGTGTGTGTGTGTGTGTGTGTGTAATTATTCCATTTTTAAAAGTTTTCCAAAAAAACAATTCAGAAATTTGTATCTCATCATCTGATTGATTTTGCAAAATAAATTAGCAGCACAAAAAATAATTTGAATTATAAAATATATAATCGAATCGAATATCTGAACTTGAAGGAAATAATTTTACGATTATTAATATTCTCTTTTACAAAAGTTAAAAAAAAAAACTGAACAAAATTAGAAATCAATTTTCATCAATAATTTCTAATATTTATTAATATCTTATAAAATGGACCTAAGTAAGACCCATAAATTATATGTCCTTGTCTACGATTTTAAATAAACCATTTGGATACTTTGATTGACAAGTTAAAATTAAATATTTTACTTAATGATCGACTCATTTATGAATTAGTGGAAAGTGATACTTCAACTTTGATGTATGCATATATCAGAAAATGCTTTTTTCATATATTTACCTTTCATCTGATAATTAAAATTTGTCTTTTTATCCTGTTTATAACTTTCTTTTGGACTTGCATTCTTTTTTTTCTTTTTTTCCTGTTCATTTTCATCAATAGAAAAGGTCAGACGGTAAAAGGTTGCAAGAGTGCAAAGGTAATTGATAGGTTCACATAATTTATAACCCCAAGCCATAAAGTCAAATTGTGGTCAATAAAAAAAAAAAGAAGGAAATACCTTTTTACATTCGGATGGTATAATCATTGATTGACGATCATAAATAATTCCATAAATCTCGATGGAGCATTCATTCCCGGCTATGATGAAGGGTTTGGATAGTAGTTCTTTATTCCAAAAAATCCCAGATTTATCATCATTTCAGCTTCCTAAATGTCTAAATGCATAGCAGCGATTGTTTCATAATATGGTGGCATTTTTGAAATTTTTGATCCAAACAATGGTCATTTTCATTCTTTCTTTTTTCAAATATTTAAATTTATTTTGCATGAAAATTTTTAGCTACCTCAAAATAAAGCAAGTTTATTCTATTTTATAATTTGAATCTTTTTAAAATTAAATTCAAGAATTAAATTTCTAGATTCAGTTAGGCTTTATAATGAATGATATGCACAGATGCAAATAGTTAAATATGACAAAAAAAGTGACGAAAAAGTATTTTTGGAAATTTCAAACATATAAAAATATATTATAATAATGAAGAACATTTAGTCTAATGAAATAAGTTAAACTTAATGACGACCTAGATGTAAGTTTCCAGAAAATCATTTTATGAATTTTAAATCAATTAGAAATTTAAGCAAAACGATGATATTTATTAGTTTACAATGCTACTTTAGTAACAGAGGAATAAAATACGGTAGCTAAAGTAACTGGTTATTGATATTATCAGTATAATAAAATACTGTAACTTAGGTAACTAATTACTGATACTATCATATATATTATTCAGAAAAAGCTCGTAATATTGAAATTACATGTGCTAGAATATAAAATTAATACATAATTACGCTGATTTTACCTGAATTTTAATTTTAATTTTTCAGTTTTGAAAACATCTTTATCATATTGGCCCTATGGTATATCCAACTGTGTCAGCACATGACTTTTGTAATGTATGAAATTTATCAAAATAATCGATGAGCTTTTTTCTCTGCAAAATTTCATCTGAATATACGATAACAATAGAACTAAACTAAATAAATTATTATATTATCTTTAAAAAAAGTATTCACAATTAAATTTTATTCTAAAGTTTTTGGAATTTACTCCTCACACATTGTTCAACATTCCATGAAATAACAGTATTTTATGAAAACTAAACTACTTTTTAGTTACATCTAAAAATCAATAATATTGCTGATAAGAATATCAGTTAAAATTTTTTGAAAGTATTTTCATTTTTTCATTTAAAATAAAAACTAGAAATTTACAATGATGTTAAATCTGCAAATTAAAACAATATTGCAACCAGTTTTTTTTTTTTCTGCAAATTATTTTTATTGGTAAATACTAATTAACAGTGGTATGTGGAAAAATGATTTAAAATGAATATTAGCTTTCAGATGTAACTAATGCAATGATTTATTTGAAAGTTCGAAAATTATTAAAATTCTTGAAAGATTTTACACTTCTTTTTGTAAATTTGTCAATTTCTTTTGTTTGCAAAAATGTCACAAAAAAAGGAGACTAAAATTGTCAATTGATTCATAAATTCTCTCATTTCTTTTTTTTCCTTATCATGTTATTGAATCATAGTACTATTGTGTTTTTTTTTTTGCTTCCTAAGAATACTGTAAGTTAATTTACGAAAAAAAGAGCAAATAAATTCCAATAGTACATTAATTTTTGAATGGAATATAATAAAAATTCTTTTTCGCATAGTTTTTTTTCTATTTTTCTCTCTGTATCTCTCGCCTATTCTAATTTTATTTTTTTGCAAATAGAAAAACAAAAAATAGATAACACAAAATTTAAATGATTAAAAAAATTTTAACTAAATGAGTAAAATAATTTTTTAGATGCTTTATAATAAGTCACTTAGCTCCATCTTATTCCTTCTTTCCATTTTTAGTTTCACATTGGCAAATAAGAAAATAGGAAAAAAACAAACAAGTAAACAGACAAACAAACAAGCAAGCAAATAGATAGACAAAACAGATAAACAAACAAACAAGTAAACCGACAAAAAACAAGTAAGTAGATGAACAAACAAGTAAACAGACAAATGATCATACAAATAAACAGAGAAACAAACAAACAAATAATAGATAAATAAGCAAAAATTTTTCAAATTTAATTATAGTAGCTAAAAATTACAGATCGTTTGTAAAAAAAAATTACATATTACTTTGCATATTATTGTTTTATAAAACAAAAAGGAGTAGTAAATTTAATTGGTGAAAAAAGCTTTTTAAGGCCAATTAAAACTTGCATTTTCTGACATTTTTTCATTTTCAAAGGAAAGAAAAATAATTGTTTTTTTTCTCAAATTATTTTAGAAAAAAGAAAAGGAAAAAAAATTTTTCTCAACTCTCAACTATTATCTTGCCGACTTTTTTTTCCACTCTTTTCTTCAACTTCTCCCTCCTATTTTTGAAATAATTTATTGAAAATTACTATTTCACCATGTGTGGTCCTAATCGTATGATCAAAAAAAAAAAAAAAAAATGCTATAAAATAAAATAAAATATAGCGGCGCACAAGGGCACACAAAACTATTCCAACCTATCTCAATCCATTTCTCTATTTTCTTGCCGCTTTTTAAAGCCTCGAAGAAAAAAGACAAAGAAACTTTCTTTTCAAATCTAGAATCGAGGATTAAGATTTCGATGAAATATTATTCTTCTAATAATTTTTTTTTAAACTTTTCTCTCTGTTTTATATGTATCTGTGTGAATACATATGTGGGTGTGTGTTGTATTGTGTGTGTGCCCATTATGTGATCATTTTTCTATTCAGTCTTGAGAAACGGTTTTATTACATACTTTTCATACTTTGGCTATATATTTTACTCACGGCATAATAAAACTTTATTGTAATATCGCTTTATTCACAAAATTTATGCAATGTCAAAAAGTTATTTTAATTTTTGAACGTAGAAATTAGGAAATTTTTCACGTGGCGAAATTTCGTTTGAATTTCTAAAATTTAAAAAACTTTTTCTTTTATTTTCAAATGTTTTGGCTTAAACGCAATTGTCCCAATGATTTTTTTGCAACAAATTCAACAAAAAAAAGAGAAAAAAATTAAAATAAGAAACTCTATGATGATAATAAACATGTTCATATTAAAAATTTCGAATACATTTGTAAACTTTCAATGTACAAATTAAAGCATCATAAAATGCCATTCATTCAATCAGAAAAACATTTTCCGGTTACACCATGATTCATTTCCGTTTCACTATCACATAGACTTTCATCCATTTACCAAACATCATTATCGATTATAAAATAAATTTTTTTATCTGCTTGAAAAATTCTTTTTTCACATCTGAAAAAAATGACGACAAAAATTCAGCGATTCCAATCGGTGGGTGACAATATTGTTTGTCATCCGCAATGGCTGAACAATTGTCATTCTTCTAGTTTGATCCAACCATCTCATTACTTTTTTTTCTTATTCAATCCTCTCTTTATGACCTCAGGTATCGTATTCCGAATCGATGATAATAAATGTGTATCTTTCTTATTCATTTCCTCAATTTCATTTCTGCCCATATAATGAATATTATACGAAATGTAAATTGGAAGTCGTAAAATTTTATTTCGCAATTTTTTCCCTCCGATAAAAAGTGTCACGAAGAAAAAAATGTCAACGAATCGAATAAAAAAAACGAATCAAAGTTTTGATTAGATTTTTTTTTGTTTTTCAATCTTTTTTTTTTGGTTTATGAATACATATGATCGATCTTGAGGAAATAATTTTTAAAACTTCTTTCGTAAACATTTCGATTCACGTTTCCATCTTCTTTTACATATCCTATTTTTACTTATGTTTTTCCGTGAGCATTTTATTTTATACATTTCCTTATTTTTTTTACCTAATTACTTTCTTGTCTTTTTTTTGCACTTATATTTTTTTCTTGTTAAGTATTTTTGTTTCTTTATTTTCTTTTGTTGTCCATGAAAATAACAAAAACAAACTTTTACTTTTTTTAGTTCTTTTTTTCCAGAAGGGAAAGATAGCAAAAGCTAAAAATAAGAATGTTTTTTTTTCCAATTGAAAAGTTGTTATCTTAGAACTATTTTCATTCTGCCCTTGTGTGAGTCATAAAATTTTTACATCAAAGGAATATTGCCGACATTCCGGAAATAATTTGCAAGCTGAATTACTTTCTTCTCCACTCTTATGCTACCCATTAAGAAAAGCTTTACAAAAAGTTTCAGCAAATATTTTTGGATGAACTAAGTGAAATAAAGTGAAAATAAAAAAAAAGCTGTTGAAATATTATCATGTAACAGTAACATTTGAAAATTTCAAATTTTTTAGCTTAGTGTGTAAGATTAAATTCACCAAAAAAAACATGAATATATGAAGGTAATGGGATAATGAAAATCTTCTTCGAAATTCAAAAGTTTGAAAATCGAATTAAAATTAAAGGCACTAATTAAATAAATATTATTGATGAAATTTAACTTTTTAAATTGCTAATTTGACTTTAATACTTTGTAATCGTTTAAAAATGACCAGTATTAAAAAGATTGCACTTGCTTTTCAAGCGGAAAAAAATTCAGTTAGACTTTTATAAGTATAGTAACTTTTTCAAACTTATATTTGAAATAGTTTTTATAACTTAAAAAAATTTTACATAAGTGGCAACAGCAAGAAAAAACTTCGTTATTGCATTTAGATTATAGTTTTTTTCGTTTAAAGTTTTTCTTAAACTTTTGGACAATTTGCGGATAATTTCAAAATTTTGCAAATGAAAAATTCGAATTTTTCCAACATAAATAATTAGAAAGAATTGATAAATAATTAAAAAGTTAGCGTATAATTAAAGAAATTAATCTATAAGTAAACTAGTTAACATATAATTAAAATTAAAATAATGCAGCAAACAAATAAAAAAAAGGGAAAAAAGTTACAAACAAATTCAGAAAATATTTTAATATTTTCTTCTATAGCACTTTTTCCTCGACAAACTCAGCCATTGATTAAATTCAGATTTTTGAGTTTCCTTATTTCAATTTATAATTCATTATCAAATAAATCTATTATTGCAAAGACTGATTAGGCAAGGCTCCTATCATATTTATCACATTGATTTTATTTCAGTCAGGGATGCATACTTACTCTCAAACAGGCAAATTTGCCATTACTGAAGATAGGTAAAATTTCGTTGATTAATTATATTCAATAAAAATTGATTAACAAATTATATTCAATAAAATATGCCTTAAAATACGAATTCATCAAAAATAATAATTAACAATAGTTGATGGCAAAAAATAATAACGGTAACGGTGTAATAATTATTGACAATAATTAATCACAATAAAATAAACTAATAGTAATTGATGAAAGTAATTAATTATGATAAAATAAATAATAGTTGCAAAAAAAAAGAATTTCGAATTTCGTACTACATCAGTTGAACTGTTTCACATTGATAGCAACAACTGATAATAATTATTAATAATAAATGATAATTAGCGACAATAACAGCAATAAATAATTGCTATTAAAAATTATCGGTTAATTGATAGTAGTAATTAATAATAGTAATAATTGATAACCACCAATAATGAAAAAGATAATAATAGCAATTGATAATAATTGAAATGATTAATAATAATTAATGGTAATAATAACAATAGTGATAACAGACTGTAGGTGCATTCAATTTGCACTAATTTTATTTTTCCATATTGTGCATTTCACTCTTTGTACACTATTTAAATGACATTGTTTTAAATTTTGCTTTATTATCAGCATTGATTTGTTATCACTGAAAAATTAAACTTTTAATTCAACAATCGATAATTAGCTCAACTGAGTACTTCTTTTCAAAAAGTTTCAATTAATAATGTAAAGCGAACATAAATAATGGCTAATATTTTTATTTGTAAAATTAAGTATCAGAAATTTTAAATTTCAAAATCTTAAATTGTTCGAATTTTATGATGTACTAGAAAGGAAAACAATTATATTCAAAGCGCTACTTATTTGAATAACTGTCATGTAACGAGAAACAGAACAGAGGACTGACTTTACGTTGATCTCACCAAAGCTTTTGACATTTTAAGCATAAATGGCTTGATCTTGGAATAATTAGGATGTTTCCTTAAAATCAATGATCGTCTGTCTTGTTATAGGGAAACAACGCGGTCAAATCAAATACGCCAATGCCTTTTCTAAGCCTTTCTCAATAATCAGTGGTATGAAACAAGGTTTCCCAATAATGAATGGTGTGAAACAAGATTTTATTCTTGCACCAATTCTATTCACCATTTTCTTCAACATGACTTAAGGCAATTATTTGAGATTTTAACTATTAATGATAATTTAGAGTAAGTTTAAAAAAATTCGAAAGATTTTCCCACAGGCATTGCTCATTGAAGATAAGATTGTCGTTAAATCAAATGAGCCATAACTTTCGTAAAGGGAAATTTAAGTTTTGCTAAGCAATCATTGAGAAAAAAACCAATAAATGTATTTCTGACTTTTTTTTGAATTTATATTTTCTCCTCATTTCAGATATTCAAATTTTCATTGATTCTGTTTTATGAAATCTTTTTTTTTTGTCACACTCTTCATTCGGATGACAAATTTCGGAATTTCAGTGGCATAAGATTGAATTACACATACCGTATGCTCATAAAAATTCCAGCCTTCTTTCCTCACTGTTTAATGCTACTGTGTCTTTATCTTCTCAATGTACGTTGGAATGACTTTTGGAAATAATTACAACCTCAGAAATCATTGAATCGTTACTAATACAAAACTAATAACTTTTTTTTGAATAACGAAAATTTCACTTTTTTTCTCATTTTTTGAACTTCGACAACTTCTGGAAGTAATTCGAATTAAAATTAATAAAAAAAATCTAACACCCATAGAAATCATTTGAGCGAGTACAGTGAAAAAGTTAATAACTTTTTGATAAGTTAATTTAAATGAAGGTTATCTTTTACTTCGCTTAAGAATTCATTCTTGTACTAACTACTTTTTTGCTTTTTTTCTTTCATTTGATATTGATTTGATTAGTACCAGAAGGTAAGTTTGAATTTACTTCAAAATTGATCAAACAAAAAAGAAAATTTCATATTGATTTTTCATATTGGTGACTACATGTTATTTAATTTTTTGGAAACAAGTAACTGACAAGTTAAAACTTAAACTTTTAAAAGCCGAAAAGTTTTATTGAATTTTCACTTTTATAAATTTAACAATTTAACAGTGTGTGATTTTAGCAGCGTTCAAATTAGCGGTCTTATATTGATTTTTTTAATTTCAGATAAGTGACAAATTTTAAATGCAAGACTGCTGAGAACATTGCTGAAATTTTTAACTTCTTGATAAACTTCAATGAATAGTAAACAGGTAAGTCAAAAGAAACACCGAAAAAAATGAGTTTAAGTAATTTTTTGTATGTGAACAATTTTGTAATTTTAATTTTTTTATTAATTTGAAACGAATAAGTGAGATTTTTGACGCAATCCAGTATAATTTAGGAAAAGTGAGTAAATTAAAGTAAAGTTTATACTGCCTGCTTACCCGAAATTCAATATAATTTTAGGAAAAATAAAAGTGAAGTTTACTATTTACCTGAAATTCAGCACAGTTTTTGTGAAATGCAAGTAAAGTGCAAATTTTACTTGCCTATATAAGGTGTTAATGCTTCGATAGAGGAATGATGAATTCATTCATGATAAAAGAAAAATGAGGACAAAGGAAAAGTGGGAAACGAAAATTAAACTTTTTAAAAAAAAACTAAATAAAAGAATTTCGGCAAAAAAAGTTTTCCTTTTACCTAATTAATTGATTCTTTTGTTTGAATTATTATTATTGCTGAAGTTCCTTTTTTTCCTTTTCTTTTTAATGGCATTACTAATTTGAATTGGATTGTAATTAATGAAATCTGCAAATTTGTTAATCTTTTAATTGAAAATATTTGAATAAATATGATAGTAAAAAGGGAGAAAGAGCAAAAAAAGAGAGAGGAAGAGAAAGAGAGAGAGAGAGAGAGAGTGAAAGAGAAACTCATTGTTGTCGGATACTTTATAAAGTCGGTTGGCATCAAATGAAAAAAGATGTCTATGCAAAGGGAAGACAAATTACATTTCGAAAAAAAGAAATAAATTTTAACTCAATTTTTCGCGGAGCAATAATTTTCTCCAAAATCAAAAAGAAACAATTTTTTGCTTTTTGAAATCTTTCCTTTTCGTATATTTCAAATTTAATATTTCACTGAACTGGAAAATTTAATGCAATTCTTATTTTTCATACCATTACTATTCATTGTGCTAATTTGTAAATACTAACATTTTAATAGTATGGAATAGAAAGATGGCGCAAATGTCTTTACAGTAAATCGATATTTCATTATTTCATGCTACCACTACTTCTAATCATCATTGTATCTTTATAATTAATAATATAAAGAGATGGCGCAAATGGCTGAACTCTTTTTTTCCTTCTATTCATCTTACTACAGTAACCCATCTACTCACTCATTCATCCATTCATTAATCTGTTCATTCATTCATTCCACTCATTCATTAACTTATTCAATTCATTCATTCCATTCGTTTATTTATTCCATTCACTCATTCATTCATTCATCAATTTATTCAATTCATTCATTCATTCATTACACAACTTTGTCCAAATTTCTTTGTCCCAAGGTTATTGATAATAATCAAGTAGTCATTATTATCGTCATCCTCGTCACATAATTGTGGCCATCAATACAGTAACCATGTTTCATAATCTTCGTCCATTAAAATATTTCGGTTTTTTTTAGCGATCTGATCAAGTTTTTTTCTTTCTCAGTAAGATTTGTGCATTAAGGAGGTTGGACATTTGGAGCCAATATTCTGAAATATCGTAACATTTGTACATTTGATGGTCTGTTGTTTAGTTGATTGTAAAATACTAAAATTTTAATTTTTAATTAAAATGAAACCAATGTTTTTTATTTTTATGATAACCGTAGACAATTTTGTTGTATCTACTATCGGTGATATCACCGTGACTTTAATCTTCGTTGAACTGGCAAATCATATTTATACGATGAAGCCGATTAAAGTAATTAATCTAACACTTTGCTGTATATAATAGTGATGATGATAAACAATTTAATATGTTAAAATATTTTCATTAATTTAATTTTAATTAACTTTAATATCTTGTATTCATCTTATTACAATAAGCCTACTCATCATTCAAAAAATTTTTGACAATTTTGTCAAAATCTCTATTCCAAGATTTTTGATTTAAATCTATATCAAAAAATAAATTTCATACAACTACGGTCCTTCCCATTCTTCCTATATTTAATATACTGATAGCATTCTCATCTCTAACTGATACACATCAAAGTAAAATTTAATTAATATTTAAAAGGATACTTTCGTATTAATTTTGCACAAGAATGCTTGGAAATTCAAATAAGTTGATTATTTTTCATTTTCTTATTTCTATCAGTAAGATTTTTAATACATACTTATCATCCAGGAATAACACCGACAATCAAATTCATCACCTATTTAATCCTTAAAGTAACCAAAAAAAAGAGTATTAAAACTACATTTCTGATCAAGTAAACAAATTTAATCACTTTACCAATCATAACGAAAGTACACGTTTTATTATGGCGCGACCGATATTCAGTCTAAACATTTACTTTACCACTAATTAATTATTAACTTAATTCAACAGACCACTTTTTTCTATGGCTCATTTTTTCTTAGTCTTTTTTGTAAAAATTTGAAAAAGATTTTTGAAAATTATTTTTCATGTTTCAGATAAACAACCGATAAGTGGCAAAAAGAGGAAAAAAACATTGTGATAATGGAAACAATAAAGAAATGTTTAAAAGCAACAAATTCCGATCAAAAATAATGATAATCTCATCCCTTCCGTTTTCGCATGAGCCTGTTCATCTACCCTGTGGTACCGAGCTGTGTCTGAGTGATAAGCAAACACGATCGGTCACTGGGTAAAGGACCACGCTCTAAATCCTATTCCCTCAATTTTATTTCATTGTAATTAATTAAAAAGAATAATTTTTATATCAGATGTCACTTCATTCATGTTATTTCTTTTCTACATTTTGTAATAATCATAAAATCTCCCTTCCTCTCTCTCTTTCTTTCTTTCTTCCTACCACTATTTTGTATACTGTTAATTCCACAAATTTATGAAGTAGCATGACCTTAACCTGTATCTTCACTTATTCACAAGAAAGTGAAGAATTATAAACGTTAACTGAATCATGTTTACTTCGATTTCAACAATTTTCTGGACGAGGAAAAATAAGAACTACAAACAAAAAATAAATATCAATATAATAGTTATAGATCAAATCCCGAATAAACTTGCATAGTATAGCAAGAGACTGAAAAAATGGTGCCTTTCGAAAGAAAACACCTAAAAGATAGGTGGAAATTATAAGCTTAAGCATTCCGAACTCAACATTTCCTTTCTCTACCATTTCAGCTACCGTAAACTTTGCAACACCGTAGGCACCACAGAGTGCCATCTGTTGTCATTATGGACCTCTCTTCTTCAATCATAGGAATCTATAACAAAGGAACAACAGCATCATACAAATCATTGCAAAAAATAATGAAAATAGAAAAAAGAAAGTAAGTAAACACAACCATATTGTTACGTGAAATAAGCACTAATGCTATCGGATCAAAACAAATTTCTTCTAGAAATCAATTAACAAATCGAATTTCAATAAGAAAATAGTGAAGTAATATGGGAAAAATAAAATAGGAAAGAATACAAATAAAAAGTTGTGGTGTGACCAATAACTCTGACCAAATGCTGATCGCATAAAGGTTCTACTGAATTTCTTAAACGGTCTACATATCAAATGAAGAAACTAATGAATAAAAATAAAAAAAAATAAAGTAAAAATTTTTAAGATTTTCAGCATTCTATATATACATATATAAATCCGAAATTAACAACTTTTTTTAAAAAAAAGGAAGCCGTTGACATGGTACTGCTATAAACAAGATGAAATGGCATTTATTTTGGATTTAAATGTTTTTGAAAAATTTATTTGAAATGAGTTGCTCTATTATTGTAATTTTGGCATAACTATATTGTTATTTTTGATATAACTATACTGTTGACATAACTACTCAATAAAATGATTAAAGATTTTTTAAAATTTATACATTTGATTCGGCTTCTAAAATGAATTAATTATACATTGCTGCGCATCAAAAGATGAATAAGGTACGACAAATCGACAACATGAAGAAAAAAGATGTTACCTGCTGCTCAGAAATGGAAATTAATTATAGAAGAAGACAAGATTTACCCGAAATATAGTTTCTGGCACTTACAATAAAACAATTAAGAAAATATTTAAGAGTTGCAATGCATCTACTAGACGGATAAATAACGAAGGAACAGTTACAGCGAAACTATTCTAGCTACATATTCATTAATTTTCTCAATGATGTCCAGGCACGTATCTACTATTCAGTTATTCACAACCACTAGAATGTAAGTCGTTATGGACTTACATTCTGACAGATTAGGAGATAAGTCCAGTAGGTCATATAAGACAAAGATGGTAAACTTAGAAAAGTGCACAGACATTGTCAGAATGTAAGTCCATAATGATGCACCCATTGGAGATACTGATCATCGCATCCACTATTCAAGTATTCACAACCAATGTCCCAATCGCCAAATTTCTTCAGTACATTAAATAAATAATTATAATTTATTTCACCATCTGTATCTGGTTCACGACGACTTGGTACTTGAGCTACTTGAACGTGTCCTGAAATTTGGTAATTGATGATTTCATGAAGCAGAAAGTGGTAACATTGATTCAACTTCAAAAAACTAATAAAAGATCACTAAATTTGATGTGTCTCTTTATTTTATGTGTTCCCTAGATTTCCTTTATATCAACACTTGAATTTAATGAAAAATGAAATTGTACGGTACGCAATAACTGCATAGAAAAATCAATATTAGTATAATGATTATCACCTTAAAGCTATAAATCATTCTCTAGCAAAAGATGACCATAATAACGATTGTAATAACAATAATCTAAAATTCATTTATTTACCTATAAAAGGTGCCAGTGTTTCAATAGTAGTGGTAAGCTGCCCACAAATTTGTTGAGCATGAAATAGATCCTGTAAATGGTATTCTGTAACAGTGAAAGACTTGCAAAATTAATTTAAATTTAAAATAGCACATTCGTATATAGTTATGTTTCCAAAAATGCAATATACTCACCAACATGATTTTCAAGTTTGGTTCATTGATTTTTTGCAGCACTTGTAAAGCTACAATTTATTTTTCATTATTTGCTTATAAATTAATCTATGATAGTAAGACTTTTCTAATTTCACATTATAATTCAAATAATGTAATAATAAGAAATGAATGAATTGAAAGCAAATAATCAAAAACATTTAATCGATTGGTAATACCTTTCGAAAATGAATTCATGAAATAGCCAGGAATTGCAGCTTCGCAGATTGGTTCAATGAGACAAATTATTGATTCCTAAAAAAATCATCATCTACAGTAAACAATACAAAAATACAAATGAACAAATATATTGTTCTACAAAATTGTGAACGAAAATTTGTATGACAATAAAAATCAGCCTGCTTTATTCTTTGAAATACATATTTTTTGTATTGAATTATATATGAATTTCCGGAAAAAGGCTTTGACAAATAAGAAAACAAATTATCACAAAATGCTGCACTTGGACATTTTTATTTTTCAACCTTTTTAAATTGCTGACAAGCCAAATGAATATTCTGCACATAAACTTCGTAGTTCTCATCCGTTTGTTCAGCTATACCAGCCATTACATGTACCTAAATTAATAATGAAAAAAATGTGAAATTTTGGAACAAAGCAAAAAAAAACTTTGTGGAATTTCGTAACATTCTGACAATAATTTCAAGCATAACAAGAGAACCTTTTGTATATTCAGTTTCTTCGCGTACTGAATTGCGATATTCAAAGATTCAATAAACTTGGATCTTTGCTTCGGAAGAGCTGCAAGACCACGAAAACCTTCAGACCAGTTACCTGAAACAAAACTTAAGAAAAAAGTTCAGTAATTAGCAACAAAATAAATCATTGCATAAATAACAGTACTAATTTAACTTAAAATCATTTCGATATCGAATATAAGTTAAGCGAAACAATGGGAAGCTAAAGATAAGCGGAAGGAGTGAAGATGAATACTTTTTAAAGAAAAAATTTGCAAAAATAATTTTCGAAAAAAAATGATTTGGAAAATAATTTAGGAAGGAAGGAGAAAGGAAGGTACCTGCAGGTGCATTAATGAGTATATGCTTGAGATGATAACGTTCAGCCTGCTGTAACAATTGTTCTGCTGGACATTCATATGGTAGCGATACTTCAACAAGTTCAAATCCAAGTGCAGCTACTTCGCCATATCTTCAAGAACTATTCTGGATAACTTTTTCAGAAAGTGGATAATTTAAACAGGAATGTTTTTTCACAAAAAATTATAATTATTCACTTCAAATCAACACAGCTTTTTATTATTTGATAAAAGTTTGATATCTGATATTGAAACATTCTAGAACAAAGAAAATTTACTATTTCAAAATTTTTTTAAAAAATTTACAATTTCAAAATTTAGGTAATTCTACTTGTACTTGTCCAGATAAATCTACAAGTAATTCTACTTGCTAATTCTACTACTACTACTATATGTTATGTGGAAAAGTGAATAAAATAGAAAGAGGAAGAGAAAAGTCTACTCAAATGAAATAATTAATTAATACTTTTGTAACAAATTCATTTCTTGAAACATCATTGTCAAATTTGCAGCTACACGCATTGTTCCGTTTTTTTTTTTTTTTTTTTTTTTTTTTAAAAAAAAAAAAAAAAAAAAAAAAAA